>JAALXI010000160.1:0-183234 GCA_012977755.1 Fusarium nurragi | reverse complement strand
GGGCGCTTGTAGTTTAGCTTGGGGCGGCGAGGGGAGCTAGGAGCTGGAGACAGTGGAAGTGGGTTGACTCCCTAGGCGCGATATGGTATTTTAGTGTACTCTTAGAGTAGGTAGTTGTGTTTGGCCTCCGTTTTCCCCCTTCCTTTCTTTCCTTTTGGCGTCAATGGCTGGTATGTCCAGTGGTGTCTGTTGTCGAGATGAGGATGGGCAGATATCGAGTCTTATTGTATGTACGTTTGTATGTGTGCCGAGTACCTTGTTAGTGTTAGCCGTGATCTCGCGCGTGTGTCGAGTCGAGTATCTGTATACATCTAGGCGTAATGCTAGCAAGGGTGGAGCTAAATAAACCCCCATGTACCGAGCAAGGTATGGATGTACGCTTGAGGTCTAAGAACAGAACGAGGAGCCGAGGCAGGCAAAAAGAAAGACCAAGCGTGGGATTGATTGGCTAGGTTGGGGCGCGCCAGACTCATGAGATTGAGTGAGAGAGAAGCAAAATAAGACGATTTCATGGCCTAGGGAATGCGGCGAGTTTGACATGATAGATGATGAAACTTGACGACTGCGATGGGGACGTACCGTGGGTAAGCTAAAAAAGAACCTAAAAAGGCTGCCCGCATCTACGCATTCACCTGCTGGGTACAGTACGGAGCAGTCGACTCCGGTAATCGCCGTGGGTTAGGTACTGTACAATAAATTCCTTGTTTCAGCCTACGCCATGCCCGGGCCATGAACGCCAAGGAAGCCCGCGGCGCCGCCTCTTCTTTTTTGTTTGCTCAGTTGCTGTTACTAAGGGTCTGATGATGGTGAGAGTGAGAGGGCTGGGATGCGACGTGATGACAGGGAGGGGCGGACCCATGGACATGGATATGGTAATGAGATGGACGGGGGTTTGCCGGGTTTTGGGAACCGAGAATCGAAATGGAGAGACATCGTTGCTTTCTTTTTCCCTTTGTTCTCGTTTCGATGATAGGACATCATTGATGCGCACGGCGGCAGATGACTCGACGATGTTGATGCGCCTCCATCACAGACCATGCCCTGTCATCAATAATTGCAAATGAGTCCGGGCGCTAGTGACGGACGATCTGAGCGGATGAGCGGGTTGGCGCGCGGCAGCCCAGGTTCAAAGAATCTCTCCTTGTATGTTACGTATCCGTCATGACACTGATCAGTAGCCTTCTGAAATATGCAACTCTGCGCTCTGCAGTACATATGCATATCAACACATGTCATGCCGTATCCCCGACGATGGCAACTGTATGTCATGCACACAACACTATTTCCCGCCTTATCATGCCTCGTCACGCTTCGGCTCCGCTCGTCGTGATCCCTGGACGTGTCCCAGGTAATAATGTATGCAGACACGGCATGGGTTAGGGGGGGGGGATCTCTTCATGACCAAGAGTGGTTATACCTGCTGTGGAATAACTATTCCACTCGTGCCATCCTCAGTTTGCTGTACATCATTCCCTCAACCGTACGACAACGCATCTGTCCATTTGTCCACACTGAGCGGCCTGCAGATCCCCCATATCCGTATCAGGAGAGTCCTGCTTACACATATCAACTCGGGCAGAGGTAACAATAGACGGCAACTCCAGTGCAGTGCAGTACAGCCTGCTTCTTGTGCTACCCCAGCCTGACCACTGAGAAGCCCGGGGTGGTTTTCGCAAACTTGGTTCACTTTGAGATCCGCCCGTCCTGCTATATACAGCCCTTGTGAGACGGTGAGAGGGACAGAGTGTGTGTGATAGAGGCCATACGATGTCTTGTATCACCTCACGATCAACACCGGGCGGACGAGTAAGCATTCAAAGGACCCTTCAATGCCACGAGGCACGCCAAAGCCACATCAACCAGGTACTGTCTGTACTGTACAAAGGGGGGAACGATGCATGTGTAGTGCTTGACCGGTCTGAACTACCCGGTCAGCTACCGCGTGTTAGTCGTTAGTCAGTTGTGATAGAAAAGAAACATGAGGCCTTCTGCTGCATACCTTCCCTTCCCTAATTGCCTCACCTGGCCGAGATTGTCTCAAACGCAAAACAATGCCCTCTCCTCGGAACCTCCACTCCATCTCACTCGTCACTTTACGGATTGGCTTCGGGCCTCGGGCCTCGGGCTTTAGATGGCCCGGCCGTTGCAATTTGCAATGTTGTCACGACTACTACGCCGTCTCACATCATATAGGACTACTCACTACGCGCGCTCACCCACATCACAGCCTCATAGACAGGCTTCATTTCATTGGCATCCGGCCTGTCTCATATCTTGTACTACCCACCAGACAAAAAGACCCCCATTTTCCAATGCCTCCCTCCTCTGCCGCCCAGCGCGGGATGCACCACACAATCCCACGAACCTGGAACACAGCAAAGCAAAATGCTTGACGTAGTGGCTCATCGGTGGCTTGAAGCCCTGCCTTTCTCCTCTTCTTTTTGTAAGAGTAGATATAGGGTGGATCTGACCGAGAAAGCAACTCCTTGCCGAGACGGACCGTAGGTGGTCAGACCACTGCAGCCTTTACCACTCAAAGTGTCTTTCTTGATGATATCCTGATCACATGTCCTAAACCTCCGGAGCCAAGAAAAAGGAAGGAAAAATACTCCTCACAGTGACTGACAAACTGACTTGTATCAAATTCTACGAATGGGGGCAATAACTAGCACAGCTGACACAGCCGAGCCGTTCTATCACTATAGATACCACATGTCTTGTTTACATCACTTGACCTGTCATCAAATCTATGAGGCCGTCTTCGTCTTATATTTCACAAACTTGAAGTCTCATCTGTCGTCTTACCCAGAACGACTGCTCTACTCTCTCCCTCCTCTGCCATCCTTCATCCTCCATCCTCCATCCTACGCCTCTACCTCCTTCATCATCACTCTCACTCGTCCACTAGCTAGGATGCAAATTTGATACATCACAAACCATCCCGTGACTCTTCCTTGACGCGCCGCTTCTCCTCCCTTTGGTTGATTGACCCTCTGCCCGACATCTAGCCCACCAGATTTCTCCTCTTAGAACTCACCGGCCTCGTGGGTCCTTTCTTACTTTTTCTGATCAAAAATGATACATCAGGTTTGGTCGCGTTTGCAGTGGGCGCCATTTCTCACCGGCGAATAGTCCTCCACTCGAAACACTTCCACCCTGTTCTTGGCATCCATGGCGAACACATTCCAGGCTTTTGCTATGTAGTACTTAACACATTCAAGAAACGAGATTATGTAAAATGAGAGAGGTATATGTCGTCTGTCATTGTGAAATGATAGATATATGGCATTCCAATGACAATTCCAATGACAATGGTAAAATATGCTTCTCCGGCGAATATTGGCACAACGTCCGAACCCTCTAGACAGGAAAAGTAACTCCCGGCAGCTCATCATCCTCTCACCGAGATGTGGCTTCGGGGTCTAGTATGTAGATCTAATTATCGTTCATCAGCTGTATGCCGTGTTACACAACAAGACAAACAAATTCTCTCGACTCGAGACAGGGCTTGCCCAGACCTCACATTCAGTCATGTCTCATCATCTCATCATCTTCTTTCATAGTGGATTTCGCACTTGCATAGCCCACTGTCGACATCTGCCTTGTCTTTGGTCGTGACTAGTTGACTACCCAGGCTGCGATAGAGTTGAATAGCCTTTCTCCCTCCCATTGCCCGCAATCCTATTGACTGGGTCCTTTGCTGGAGCGGCTCGGTGTATGTTGCCGTTCTTGATGCCTCATATCTAACTTGCTGGTCACATCAAGCCCCTTCTCTACCTTGCTTTCATCTCGTGGCTCACACACCAATCAACCCGGTCATCTTTACAAGAATCTCTCTTTTCGCCATTGACCGCTACTTGATTCTCTCTCGACTCTACATAGCCATGCGAGCTCCCGTGCGCATACATCATCTAACATGTCTCATTTCATTGTGAATCATATGCCACCCGCTTTTATCCTCGCCCGCCGTACGCGCCATCCCTATGTAATGCCAAAACCTATCATGACTCTTTACAGCTTGTTGGTGAGTCCTCGCGAAACCTTAAGCTGCACCAGCTTCTCAAGAGCCTCGTCAATCGGAACCAGCTCACCCTTGGCTTGGGTGGCCTGGTCGTCTCGGTTACGGATGTTGAGGGTGCGGGAGCTGGCCTCCTCGGCGCCAACAACTGTGTCATAAAGTTAGCCACTGATCGACCGCACGATGCTTCTATTCCAGACTTACCAAAGATGAAGTTGTACTGCTCCAGTTGACCAGTGCGGATTTTCTTCTGGAAAGTGTTGCTGCTTAGGTCCACGTCACTGTACAGACCCTTTGCCCGGAAGATCTGCTGGACCTCCTTGGCGTAGTCGTTGGCAGCGGGCATGACAGGAACGACCAAGACCTGCCTGGGGCTGAGCCAGAATGGCCACTTGCCAGCAAAATGCTCGGTAAGAATACCAAACATTCGCTCGAAGCTGCCAAGCACGGCTCGGTGAATCATGACGGGACGTGCGTATCCGGCAGGGAGCTCCTCCTCGGGATTGCTGCCATCACTGACTCCGCTCTCGCCCTTGTTGGCAACATATCGAAGCTTGAATCGTCGGGGCAGGTTGAAGTCGAGCTGCATAGTACCGCACTGATGTTCTCGCCTCAGGGCGTCGTACAGAGCGATGTCGATCTTGGGGCCGTAGAAAGCACCATCGCCAGGGTTGAACTCCCACTTGGCGCCAGTCTTCTCGGCGAATGATTCAAGGGCCTCCTCGAGCTTCTTCTCCGCGGCATCCCAGGTGGAAATGTCGCCGACATACTTCTCAGGTCGGGTAGAGAGCTTGAGCTTGAAAGTGAAGCCGAAGATGCCGTAGACGCTGCTCAAGAAGTCAAACGCAGACTCGATTTCCTCTCGGATCTGTGACACGACGTCAGTGGGGGAACCTGGATAATCAGCGGTAAGCTGTCCGTACCTGGTCCACGGTACAGAAGATGTGGGCATCATCCTGCTGGAAACGGCGGACTCGAGTAAGACCCGACAGGGCACCGGAGAACTCGTTACGATGCAGAACACCAAAGTCGGCCATCCTCCATGGGAGGTCCTTGTAAGTAACATCTGAGTGTGCAAAGATCTTGCAGTGTCCAGGGCAGTTCATGGGCTTTAGACCGAACTTCTCCTTCTCAACCTCAAAGGTGAACATGTTCTCCTCGTAGTGGCCCCAATGACCGGATGTCTTCCATAGATCCGCCTTGTACATGTTGGGGGACATGACCTCGTCGAAGTCACGTTTTTGGTACTCGCCCTTGATGAGCTCCATCAGAGCATTGTAGATGCGCACACCGTGAGGGAGGAAGAAAGCGGATCCAGGAGAAGCCTCGTCAAAAAAGAAGAGCTTCTGATCTTGGCCAATCTTTCGATGGTTGCGCTTGGCAGCCTCAGCCAGGAAGTGCTTGTATTCCTCGAGGGCCTTCTTGTCGGGAAATGAAATACCGGCGATACGCTGCACAGACTCGTTGTTGCTGTCACCCAGCCAGTAGGCGGCTGAATTCTGCGTCATGTCAGTACCGATCCCCCTTTTGAGGTCAAGCAGATTGTAGATCTCCTAGCTACATACCCTGAGAACGGAAAAGGCCTTGATGTTGCCGGTGGTAGGGACGTGGGGTCCTCGGCACAAATCGATAAGGGGACCGCATCGGTAGACAGTACTCTTGGTGCCATCGGGAACTCGCTGCTGAATGAAATACTCCTTGTACTTGCTGTACTTGAACATCTCAAGGAGCTCATCCTTGGTCATCTCTAGGCGCTCGAAAGGCTGCTTCTGCTTGATAATGCTGTTGGAGAGCTGCTCAAGGGCCTTCTTGTCTTCATCAGCGACAACTTGCCTGTGAGTTCGTTAGCATACAGATACAGCGACTCAGCAGGTATATGTTACGTACTCTCCCATGTTGGCCATATCGTAGTAGAAACCAGGGGGGTCCTCAGTAGGGGGACCGTTGCAAAGATAGCATCCAAAGCGTTTCTCAGCGGCCTCACCGAGAATATGGGCAGACGAGTGCCAGAAAACCTTCTTTCCTTCGGTGTGTTCGAAGTCGAGAAGCTCGAGCTTGCAGCTCTTCTCGAGAGGTCGGGTCAGATCCCACAGCTCGCCATCAACTCTGGAGATGACGGTGCGCTCGAAGAGAGACTTGGAGATGCCCTTGGCAATAGCGCCGGGGGTGGTCTCCCATGAAGTACCCTTCTCCTCTTTTCCATTGGGGAGCGAAATGGTGATTTCCTCGCGGGGCTTCTCTGTTTGTCTGGTTAGTCGATTCGGTGCGAGTCGAGGGAGCCGAGCGCGGGGGAATTTGCATCACGCACCAGCGATTTCGGCATCCTGTCGGGCCTTGATCTTGTCGAAGAGATCGAGTCGATGCTGAATGAACTCGGGTGTATCAGGCAGCTATTGCAATCAGTTAGAAACTCCAAGCCAGTCTCATAATGCCGTGCAATGCATCCATGGTATCGCGATCAAGGGAGGGGCACAAACCTCAAGCCCAGCAGACTTTCCACCCTTGGCAGGCTTATCCTTGGGCTGCTTCTCCTTGGGTTGCTTGGCAGGGCGAGAAGGCAGGCTCTTCTCAGCGGCGCCCTCGACCGCCTTGGCGGCATCAGCTTGGTCGGACGACATGTTGAGAACTCTTGCGCTGATGTTGAAGATTTAGTGGAAGAAGTTGAGGTGCGGTCTTGAAAGTGGTCTTGTACTGCAATCATGGCGGGGCACAAGGGGCATTAAACACATGAAGGTGGGGTTAGTTAGCCTTGAGTCACTGAACGATTTTGGGCAGGGGATCCGGTAAGCGGCACTCATAGATTCGAACCACTGTACATTGGATGTAAGTTAATCTTGCCAGCCTTGACTCGACACCGAAAGATGATGTCTACTGACTGTCTGATAAGGTTTCCTGAGACCAATTTTGAATAATCCTACCCCTCAATTGTAGTCGTATGCTGAGCCTAGTTCATCCACAGCTAGGTAGGCCACTACTCACCAACACAAGACTTTGGATGAGGCCCAACAAACCATATATTACATAACTCGACGCATGGTTGTGGCCCAAGTGAAGCTCATTCTGACTCCAAAATCGCAGGACTGACTCCAAAATCGCAGGATTGACTCAATAAATAAATAAAAAAAGATCTTGTCCTAGGCAAAATCAGGGGGTATCAGGCCATTTTTCAACTCAGCCATCCGTAACGCCTTGCCGTACCATCAATACATACCATGAACCTATATCATAACATACCCGTAAATACAGGATTCGCAAACTCTTACATTCCATACCGTGTGACGCATTCTTCCCTATGCGCCTCCAAGCAGTCCAGTGCGCAGACCCGTGTTCCGCACTTCATACATCGCACACGACCCCAGTACCCACAGACTTCGCAGAACGATCTGACGGGATACTTGGTGTCCCAGTTTCCTGTAACATCGCCGTAGTTTAGGGGAGGATGCGCAAGAAGCTTGCGCAGCTCCCGGTCGGACGGTATTTCGGGCACGCGCGACACGAGTAATGGGTCATCGTCGCCGGGAAGACTCGTTGGTAAAGGCCCGGGAGCTTCGGGTAAAACGGACGGAAGATCGGCGTCAGTCATAGCTATGTCTTCGTCTTGAGCTGGCCTGGAGGTCGAGAGAGTGTCTTTTCGACCATTGGACGGCCGTTTGTTATTTACGCCTGATGTGTTGGATCGAGAGAGCGCGGGATTGGCCTCTGCGAGTGCTTGCATCGCGAGGAGATCGTCCAGGTGGTTTGCGAATGTTTTCTGCGATTGTAAAATCTTGCGAACATTGGGCGTATGCTTTCCCTGGGCTGCCAGAAGTCAGCCTTCAACCTCAGGATGAGTATATTGTTTCTCCCGCACGTACCTCTTCCGCTCTTGACCGGCAATGGTATTGCGTTATCCTTTCCGCCATCCTTATCCAGAGTCTCGACTTCCTTTCGGATCTTGTTGTCTTGTCGAGCTGTCAGATCGCTGTATGTGAGACCTGGGACGTTTCTGGCGCGCTTCCTGTTGGCTGGAGCTGTCGAGCGACTGATAGTGTTGTCGGGGACATAGGCCCAGCCTGGCGCTGAAGTTGTCTTTGCGCTGGCGAGCTCGATGACCCCGAAGTTGTTCATTGTCGCGTTTGATTCAATATCATAAGAAATGGCAGAACAGAGAGGACCTTGGTTCGTTAAGATCACCTGGGAAGATCCACCACAGAGCCATGACGTAGCCAATCATGAGCCAGCACAGCTCAGTACAGCAGCACCTTGCCAAGCTCAGAATATTCCGAGCACCCGGCTCCGAAAGGACCTACCGTAGCTCGTGCCTCTGACGCTCATCGCCATCGCTATCGCCATCGCCATCACCTACCCAAACACCGCACTCTCCAATTCCCACCCGCGTGCCCCTCCGAGACCACAATCGCAATAATGTCTCTGGCCTCAAGAGTCCTCTCCTCCAGCAGCCGCGCGCTCGCCACACGAACCTTTAGCACCTCTGCCCGCCGAATGGCCGATGTCACGCCTCTTCCTGCCCGAAAACCCTTGGGAGCTTTCCGTGGAGGGTGAGTGATGGCCCGGACACAGTTTCAAAGGACACGAACGTTTCTAACTTTGCGACCAGACTATTCGGCTTCCTTCTCGGTAGCTTCCTCTCCGGCAGTGCCGCCTACAGCTATCTCCTCAAGGAATACAAGACCGCCAACGACCTGTTGACCGAGGACATCTACGTGCGTAGCCAGATGGACGAGACAATTGATAAGCAGCGGCCTCGCTTGATTGCTCTCCCATTCTTATGTGTCTCCAAATGCTAACGGCTCTATTGCAGACTCTCCAGGCGTCCATCACCCGTCTCAGCAACCATGTCCAATCTCTCGAGACCAGGAGTCAGGGCAAGAAATAGATGGGCAAGAGTTGAGAGAGAAAAGGGTGTAAAATAGTTCGAATTACGAAGCAGAATGGAGCAATTACAACTTGCCAGATGGACATGGTGGAATCAAGATATCTCTCATTGCGTTTCCTATCAGTATAAAGTCTGGAATATCATCGAAGGCGATTGGGGGGATTTGTACGATCCTGTGCCGCGCTCCGAGCACAACTGCGGCCAATTTAAAAACATCACCGCAGCGTGCAGAGGAAGGCATCTGCCAAATCATGATTTCACTCATGAAGACGTCAAAATATGTAGTAGTCAAGTCATGAAAGTCCCATTGCCACGGAAACTAGAAAACCTAAGAGGTGCAATTAAATGTGAGCACCATCAAAACCCGCGCCCGTAAAATCAGATATACCCCGTTTTGTATACTAATGTGACATCAAATCTTTACAGCTCATCATGGACATCCTCCTCCTTGGCCTCCTTGGCCTCCTTGGCCTCTTCCTTCTTCTCCTCGCTGGCGGCAGGAGCAGCCTCCTCGGTACCCTCTTCCTTGATGGAGAGCTCAGCATGGTATTTGCCGTTCTCCTTAATGAAGTTGGCGAGGTCCTCGACGGTGCGAGAGCCTTGGTAAGTAACGGGAGCATCCTTTCCACCAGCGGGGAAGAGCTTGATGGTAGGGAATCCCTGAATCTCGTCGGGGACGTCGTTCTGGGTGGCGTCAACCTTGGCGATGACAACCTTGTCCTTGAACTCGGAGGCAGCGTACTGAGAAGCGAGGTCGTCGTACTTGGGGGCAAGAGCCTTGCAGTGACCGCACCAAGGAGCGTAGAACTCAACCAGGACATCCTTGGTGTCGTCGAGGACAACGTCGTTGTAGTTCTTGGCAACGACAACAGTGACGGGACCCTCCTGGGTCTCGGGAATAGGCTCAGACTTGATGCTGGGCTCAATCTTGCCAGCACTGAACTCCTCGACGAACTTGGCGATGCTGTCGTGGTTGATCTCCTTCTCCTGGTCGAAGGGGAACTTCTGGTTCTTAACAACCTCCTGGATGGCGAAAGAGGGGAACTTGTCGGTCTTGAGGTTCAGGTTACCGGCGTGAGCACCGAAAGACTTGGCGTCAATGGTGGCAAAGTTGATCTTGCCCTTGAACTTCTCAGCGATGGGCTTAAGGGCATCGCCAAGCTCCTTGCGCTCCTCGGGAGTCTCGGCGAAGATGTAGGCAAGAGGGATACCGGCGGACATGTAGCCGGCGTAGGTCTCAGGGCCGACCTCACCAATGAGAGGAGTGGCAGCTGTAGTGATGAAAGAGGAGATGGCCTCCTCGTCAAACTTCTCGGTGAAGGTGTTCTTACCCTCGTCGAAGGTCTTATAGACGACCAGGGCAGGGGCCTTGACGCCCTCAGCCTCGGCAACAGCAGCGTCATTGACGCCGCCGAAGAGGTAGGTATCACGAAGACCCTCAGCAAGCTTGGAGAAGGTCTCGTTGGAGCTCTTGTCATCGGCGTTAAGGTAGGCAACGACGACAACCTTGTCGGCGGTCTTGAACTCCTCGAGGGTGTCCTTTGTGAGGATAGAAACAGCGGGGAGGGACTGCTTGATCATGTAAGAGGTGATTCTGGAAGGCTTATGTTAGCTGAAATCTTGACCGATCATGACATGTGTCGACTTACCCAGCAGCCTTACGCTGGCCAGAGTAGGGAGTGACGTTCTCGAGGCCACGGAAGACCTTGAGGGTGGGGTAACCCTCAACGCCGTGGTCCTTGCAGAGATCGGACTCCTCAGTGCAGTCGATCTTGGCGAGTCTGATGTTCTTCTCCTTGAGGGTAGTGGCAGCCTCCTCGTACTCGGGGGCGAGAGCCTTGCAGTGGCCGCACCAGGGAGCGAAGACTGTAGAGGAGACCTGTTAGCAGCTGATGGAGCTGGGCAGAGTTTCAATCAAGACTTACACTCAGCAAGGACGAGGTTGTTGGTCTTGACAAATTCGTCAAAGGTGTCCTTGGTCAGCTGGGTAACGTCTGAGTCGGCAGCAGAGGCATAGGCAGCCAGAGCAGCCATGAAGCTGCAGGCGATCTTCTTGTGATGCATGATGGGCTGTCTGGTTGATGAGGTATCCTGAAAACACAAAGAGAGGGCTTCGCTAGGACAGACAAGATAAGAGGGGGAGGAGGAAGAATGGAGGTTTGATGTGGAGGGCAGATGGACGAGAGTTTTGTAGTTGGAGCTTGAGGACAGGTAACGTACATCCGGGCGGTACCTCTCTGTGCGGTGCAGTGCGGTGCGGCAGTACACCCCACTCGGAGACTACTTCCGCTGTGAGTTGCGGGCTAATGTGGAGGGACTGTCCGGGGGGGGGGGTCCATCTTTCAATTGAACAAGTGTCCCTTTTGTTTGGTGGCACCTCTGGGCTTTTTTTCTTTTTCTTTTGGTTGAGAGTGTTGATCAAGTCATCAAGAGTCCATACCGCTCGCCGGACCTACTGTACGCACTCTCGACAGACAGGCTAGCGGGCTTCCTTACCGGGCTCTAAACCCTTTTTAGGTAGAGAGATGGCCTGGGGCTGCTTGTCATTGGGCAAGAATGCCCTACAGGATGCGCCAGAGCCCCTCAGCCCGCTGTAGGGACCTTGGGACCATTGATCGTCAGCGGACTCTGTCAAAGCGAAGAGTCCGAGGCATAAGAAGCTGATACAAGTCTTGTGAATCAAAGGATTGCATGCAAACCGCAAAAGGATGACGGTAAGGATCTGGCGGTAAGCTCCAAGCAAATACTGGTCTTTCCTGTTGTTCTTCATGCTCGACTCTCAACTCATATTGTGCTACCACTTCGCATTCCCTTGAAACCCTGATAATGACGAATTAGGGAAGTGCAAGAATACTTGCCCGATGGAGCCGCAACAAGGACGGGATTCGATGCTCCGAAAGACTTGAGGCGTTTATTAGACCAAGGTACCGTATCTACAGTTCCCCTGGATCGGCATTTGAAGTTCCTGGTTTATGTGGAAATAAAGTGATCCCAGGCCCGAAAGGCCACGTCTCTTTGACATGCTAGCAGCCTACCGTGCATGCACTGCACAGCCCAGCCTCGTCAAGGTCAAACAAAACTATATGAGGGGCAAAAACACTCGGTAGTCTTGCCGAGGCATGCTTATTGATGGATGCTCTTGAATTATTAATACTACTTATGGTTTTGGGCATAGACAGGCTATGGGTTTCTTCTTGCTTCTGACTAATGCCAGTCATGAGGCTCTGAAGTTCTATTCTTGGACCTCGCTCTTCAAGCCATTGCCTCTTGGATCATGACACTATCGCAATTCTCTACAGGTCAAGTTGACGATGCTGATGACTTAGTTTATATCCGTAACTCGGCCGGCCATCCCTTAGTGGCAATATCACTCGATTAGAGGAAGGTACATAATCATTACTGCTCTTGAGGAATGAGGCGAAACATGATCCCACTTTTACTCAGCTCATCGGCCCCACGTGTACTTTCTACGGCCCCACCCCCTCACTCTTCAACCACAGCAAAACAACAAGAAATCAGGTTGCATGGACTCACAGCAGGTCAGTCTGACTGCTAAAAGGTCATACTCCGCACGAGCAAGTAGCTCACTGATAGGTAGAATCTTTGGTCATGGTTATGCTTGTTTCAATACTATCTACACTTCACAACGCCTCGTGCACCAGGATCCCAAACGCCCCTCCCCTTACTTGTGGGGTGTTCGGATCTTTGGTGGTGCTCGATGATACTGGATGGGCCATTTGACATTGACATCCAGCTGGTATGCCGCGCTGAGCACAAAGTCTGGCTCCCTGAGGAATTGTCTTCCGGCAAGCACAAGATCAGCCTTGGGGTCTTCATTCTCCTCGACAAGCGAACGAGCAAAGTTGCCATCCGCGATGTAACCGACAGTTGCAATTAGGAGCTCTTTGCCGTCCGAACGCACAGCCTCGCGGATGCTGCCTGCCAGGTCGGTCTGGACAGTCTGGTGGACCTTGATCTTCTGTGCTTTTAGGTTACCGCCACTGCTGACGTCGAGAACGTCGACTCCTGCTGCGGGAAGCCGTTTGGCGAGACGAATGCTGCTCTCGAGGTCCCAGGAAGGTTCGTTGTTCCATTCCATCCATTCAGTAGCAGAAATTCGCACCCAAATGGGTAGCTCCTTGGGAACAACTGCGCGGACGGCCTCGGTGATCTCGAAAAGGAGACGGGTGCGGTTCTCGAAGCTACCTCCGTACTGGTCTGTTCGTTTCTGCAAAGCATGTTAGTCACTCAACTAGTAGCTCGATACCCAGGGCCCGCTTACGTTACTGAGAGGTGAGAGGAACTCGTGAAGGAGGTAGCCATGAGCGGCGTGGATCTCAATCACATCAAAGCCAGCCTTCACAGCTCGTACGGCAGAATCCTGCCACTTCTGGACATGGCTCTTGATCTCTTCAGTCGTCAACTCGTGCGGTGTTCCAAAATCATCGGCGAAAGGGATGGCACTGGGTGCAACAATATCATCTAGCCAGCCTCCTACTTCCTTGGTGGCAAGTGCCTTGTTGACGGAACCGCCAATCCAAGGCGCAACTGTGCTTGCTTTTCTGCCAGCCTGGATTATGTCAGTTAACCAACATCAAACTTCGTTCTTAGTCACGGGGGGCGATCCTACATGCGCGAGCTGTATGGCAGCCTTAGTGTTTTGGCTGTGAATGAAATCCGTGATGCGCTTCAGAGGCACAATCTGACTGTCTTCCCAGAGCCCGGAATCCTCAGGACTGTTACGACCGCGAGGCTCGACCGCAGTGGCCTCGACAAAGACAAGACCAGCGCCCTGAATCGCGAATTGGCCGAGGTGTACAAGATGGAAATCTGTCAAGTGACCATCTTTGGCCGAGTATGTACACATAGGGGAAACGACAAAGCGATTCTGAAGCTCAACGCCGCGAATGCGGAGGGGCTTGAAGAGTGTCGGCGCCGACTCGGCCTTGAGCGGGGTTCCGGCCGGAGGTTCCTGGGCCGGGGTAAAGTAGGGAACCCCGGAGGCGGCCTTGTTCTCGATATCGATTCCCATGGTTTCTGATGGTCTTGAGTTGAACTATCTTGCCCGGAATTTGAGGATGTGGGCAAAGTACATCTATTTATACTAACTACATCAACTGTCAAGAGGCAATCTTTGGAATCAAGTTAGACACTCGAATTGCCCAGCTAAGCGAACAATGATTTGCGAGGATTGTCGGTTTTTTCATGACTGTCATCATTACAACAATAGCCATGATTGTTTCCTGCTCTCGCTTTAGCAACCAGTCATGTTTTCGGGCTCGGACTCTGTTGCCGACGTGTGCATAACGCTGAATAATCCAACGCTGCTGCGCCGTGCTCTCTTGAATACTGGTGTCCATAACGTTACATGACAGACTGACTATAAGCATGATTAGCCATCCTCAACAACATGACACCATCAATTACAGAACTGAATTTAAGCCATTACAACTCGATGCTTGGATATGCCTGACTAATGATCAGTAGCTGATCTGCTTTAGGTTCTATCGTCAGCTAAACCCCCCCCATGTCATACAGACAAGATGCAACCCATCTTGATCTCAGCCAACAATCCCTGCGGAATCCTATCAACTGTTACCTATCAGGACAACAAGGCTTATGGTACCAGCGAACCTTCCGGTTTTAGAGATTGTTTCTGAATTGACCAATCAGTACCGTCTAAGTTCAATATTTCTCAAATTTTAAACCGATTAGGACCACGAGATGATTCAAGTGAATTACAAAGTGCAAATGGCCGTTGTTTCTCAAGTCTCGGTGGTCTATCAACAAGTCTGAACGTTAATAGTGAAGTCGCATCATTGATACGAGAGAATCATGTAACTACAAGACATCCATTGCCCAACCAACCCCTCACAATGCATGCCTCTATTACACCACCTCACTACCATCAAGAGTTTGATCAGCAACGCTACTTCAGAAACAGCTTGGACGAAGTCAAATGCTTGGTGTGGCAGACGCAGGAACAAGCCCAATGATGATCGAACCCTTGGATGAACCGCCGTCATGAAGCGTCATGGCCACACCCACGGGCCGTACCGCGGTCTTGAATCATACACAACCTCAATCAATTCCAACGACAAGACTCAAATGTTAAATGATAAAAGATATTTTGGTCTCTGCCATACTAGGTAGATATCTTAGACTATCGACATGCAGTCAAATCCCATCACGTGGTCTATAGCTACCCTGGCAATCTAGGCCAGCACTCAATGATTACAACCAAAAACTCCGGATATCACTCTTCGAGTCCATCAATTGATATGATGACCAAATTCAGTTCCCGCATAAATCCCACAAAGTATCTCCTGCAACTCCCCGGCTTTTGAGGTTGACTCAATCCGCGTGTGTGGGCTTGAAGGTCCATCGCTGGCTCTCGGTACCCTGAGCGAAGGGAACACCGAGCTCGAATAGTCGAAGCACAACGTCGGAGAAGTCCTTGAAGAAAGCGTCGTTGTCCTTAGCGTACTTCTCAACCCAAGGCTTAAATTTCTTGTCCTCAATGAGAGCAATGTCAGTGGGAAGCATCATGAGGGACTTGGTAGACTTGTCCTCATACTGGGCAGGGCCGTTCCACTTCTTCCACTGCCACTTCTCCTCAACGAGAAGGCGGAAGTAGTCGTTAGTCAAAACAGTAGGAGAGAAAGTCCAGGGGCCATCATAACCGGATCGATCGGTGTGGCAGCGACCAAGAGCATGAGCACCTGACAGAGCAACAATTTCTTGATCGTTGAAGCCCATACGACCAAAGATGGCTCGGAGATGGTCGTGTCGCTTGGAGGCGTCGGGAAGACGGCCGTCGGGTGTGCAGCCAGAGACATCGCGGTCAGAACGACCAGGTCGATAAGGGATAACAGGGCCCAGCATCTCCTGGATAGCGCAAACACCGCCGAGGATCCAGAGATCAGAGTAGGTGATCCAAGGATACTTCTCTTTGACAGGGTCAAGGAAGTTGCGGGCAGCGGCCAAACCAGCGTTGGCACCGTGATCAGCCTCGGGAGCGAATCGCATAGTAGCACCGTTGCTGCCACCAGTGCCAGTCTCCTTGTCGTAGGTACCGCTGGCGTGCCAGGCAAGACGCAGGAGAACGGGGCCATAGCTACCATCGTCGTAGTCATCCTTCTCCTCCAAACGAGTAGCAATCTCGTTGTAAACCTTCTGGTAGTCCTCCTTGGTGGGGTTGAAGACCTTGGGGGTGGCAGAAGTACCATTGGCGTAGAAGTAGTAGCCAGCACCACCAGCAACAGCAGCAGCGCCAGTCAACCAAACCCAGGTGGAAGATGACTTCTGGGCGGGCTCGGAGGAGTAGTAGCGGCGACCCTGCTGACGGGCAATTTGTCGGGGAGCAATAGCAAAGCCATTGCGAGTGGTACGAGCTGCCGCACGGGCAAACTGTCGGGTAGCAAAGGCCATCTGTGAGGCGCAAAGGTCAATATCAAGTTGAAAAGAGTAGCGGGGTGGAAGAACGGTAGATGTGGAATGCGCAGGTTTGTTTATCGTGCAGTCGTTGGGGGACAGGGAACTTGTGTCAAGAATAGGCGATCTAAACATACCTTGGGTGTGAGAGATCGCAAGATGTTGAGAGGCTTTGGATATGTGACTTCGCAGAGAGAAGGAAGAAAGGGAGAGAGAATGGAGAAGGAAGAAGGAAGAATGTTTGAGACGAGAAGGTACTGTACCTGCCTAATAAGAAGGGAGCGTCGGACGAAGTGGCGGGAAGCCGAGGGCAATCCGGAGAACCTGCCGTGTCAGTCAGTGCCTGTCAGGCAGTCCCGACCCCGACTGATAAACACCCGCCAGGACGCGATTCAAGGAAGGCAGCTCCCATCCATTGCCCAGCAGTCCAGATCTTCCTATTTCCACCCCAGAGGTCGTTGGCCTTTGACTGCAGCACGTCCCATCTTGAGGTATTGGTACTACCCACCCACCACGACTAGGAACTCATCTATGGACCCTTAAGTTATAACTCACTGCCAGTGATTCCAAACATCGCTTCCCCACGTCCAGGTACAGTGGCCTCGGAGCTGAACCGGCTTCATGAACCGGCGCGATGTCTCGAAATCGAGTCATGGCAATTGGTCGAGTTCACGTCTCAGCCCCAGTATTTTCCACAGCCCAGTAGGGGATGACGCCCTTATGGATCGGGCGGAGTCGGTGGGGATCCTTGGTAATAAGAATTTACTTGCCTCTGAGAGGTCTTCAATGTTGTGAGGCCTGTAGAGGAGCAGCAGGGGTTGTTGTTTGAAGCATCGCTAAAATCATGCCCGCTTGTGGTTCAAGAGGCTCGAGGGAAGTCGTCAAACCGGTTGCCATGTGTCAGACCCAAAAGGGAAATACTTTCGGCTGTGAACCACGAGGCGACCAGCCATAATCATGAGAGTTCAGCTAGTGACAGTTGGAGAAAATTCTGATGCACCAGGACCCTGAAAGTACGATGAATATCAGT
The DNA here is from genome assembly GCA_012977755.1 of Fusarium nurragi. NCBI lineage: Eukaryota > Fungi > Ascomycota > Sordariomycetes > Hypocreales > Nectriaceae > Fusarium > Fusarium nurragi. The sequence goes on along the minus strand of JAALXI010000160.1, from coordinate 165,876 downwards.
CATCAGCCCGAAGTGGGAGGGCACGGCGTGTCAAACTCTATCATGTCTTGGAATCTTCAAAAGAATCCCTTTGTCTCTTTATTTTGACTCGCTTATTGATAAATATCTTCACTATGCACCTGCATACACACCCAAGTCCATTGCTCCCCAGAAATAGTCCCAGTGGGTACTCCGTACCTCCGTACACATGGAATCTTTTCTCGATCAACAGGGGTCTCCTGGTCTCTCTCTCAAAGATTCCAAATCGCTTATGTACCTCGTCGTATGTGATCTGTCGTCATATCAGCAAATTAAGACCTATTCTAATTGTATTGTTTAACAGGTGCGTCCAACAAATCAATCACAACACCATTCAATAGCACTGTTCGAAATGTAGTGACCTTTTCATGCTGAGTCTGCTCTCAGTTCTACGAGCTCAAGTCAAGGCATCCGATGTATCCCGTTCTTCCCCAGATTCTGGAAAGCCTTGATCCGACGTTGAACATGCCGAATCCCGTAGAGCAAGACATTCCGAAAACCCTCCAGTGGGACTTATAGTCTATTGGGCTGAGTAAGCGTTGCTGATGGGTTCTCACGAAGAAACTAATGCAAGTGCTCGTTCGTTACTCCACAAGATCTGGGCCTTGGGTACATATCTCACCTGTCAACGAGTTTGTGCTCAACCTTGGATACATATTTCGTCTACTGCCTTTCATAATTTGTCAATGGTTGTTCTCTGCTACATGCAGGGGCGCTGTTTCGCGCATAGTACATCTCAAACCCCACACCTGATTAAGTCCTCCTCAGTCTCAATGCCTTCACTTTTCACTCCCAGTCGATAATATCATTCGGTTCTTCTAGTTAAAATCTGCGTTGCCTTGCGCGTCAGGGTCTGGCTCTCCATGAATCTCGTAAAAATGAAGGTATTGAGCCTCGGCCCGCTGCTTGCTGGCCTCGTCCAGTTGTCCTCTTGCAGCGCCGTTCTCTTTAGCAGCAACTCCCGTGGAGAGTTTCGCTACCGATGATGGTCTATAACGGGTTAGCAGTTGTTGGCTACATAGCGCGGAATATGGTATCTTACCCAAAGATTTCTCTGTCGACCTGCAAGAACACCTTCATGGCATCCTTGTCGCCTCTCTGAACCAGGTAGTTGAGGTATACCTGGACCAAATCCTTCTTGGCCGATGCAGATAGTCGACTTCGTTCTCGAAGCTCGTCAAACACGTTCTTCATGCGTTTGTTGTGTTGAGCTTCAGCCTCGGCGCTGGTAGGCTGCTCCAGCTCAAATTGAAACCATCGATCCCAGAATAATCTGCTGTCGGCATACCACTGCACATTGTTGGTGAAGACCTCACGCGCATCTTCCACAGATCCTTTGACCTTCCAGAGCAATAAAGCCCACTCTGCAACCAAAGCAGCTTTGGTGTAAACGTCTGCTGTAGGAGCATCGATTTGGTCCTTGTACACCTGGATCGCGGCATCGATTCCGTTCTGTCGTCGCTGAACGTTGGCCCACGATACGATGACCTCGATACAGTCGGGCAGTCTTAGAAGAATCGCCTCGTGTATGGCAAGAGCAACATCAACTCGGCCAGTGCTCTCCTCGAAATAGGCCCACTGCAGTCTAATGCCTGGTCGACTAACGGGCACAAACATCGTCGCCGCGCGCATGTAGATGTTGCGAACTTCTTCCTCCTTTCCTTGCTGACCAGACATCCACCGAGCGTATCGAAACCAGACATCGTCGTAGTAAGCGCATGTAACAACACATCGCTCATACAAAGCAACAATTCGTGCGAAGTCTCCTTCGGATTCTTCGAAATCCAGATACTTGCGCCAGTTGACCAAATCCTTGTGTTCCAAAGCGGTGACGTGGAAGTAGGGTCTTTTGATCTCCGATTCATATGTCCATCGTTTCGATACCTCGGTTTGTGTGGACGTGAAGATTTCGTAGTACATAGCATCGATCTTTGCGCGAACGTCGCGTTCGATCTCCAACTCGGGTTTAGGAGCGCCGCCGTACGCCATGTTCTCAGCCTCAACCTCGGCCCGGAACCGCGCAAGGTCCTCGGCAGGTACCACTTCGGTAATAGGTTGATTGTGTGATAGCGATCGGAATCTCTCATAGTATCGTGCATACTGGTGCATTGGTATGCGAATGATACGCGCATGAATGGCGTAAATCTTATCCTGTGCCTCCTGACGTTCTTCGTACTCTATGTACTTGTCCCAGAAAGGATGGGCCAGGAAATCAAGACCGACAAAGGTTGATCCTCGCTCAAAGAGTCTAGAGAGAAAGGTTAGTAAGAGTACTCACTGCGGAAGGGATAACTCAGGGAAAGGGGCGGAGAGGATTAATACAGAGGGGAAGATGGTTGTGCGGGTGAGTAGCAAAACCGAAATTATGTTCTACCGAATGGGTGACGTGTGTAACGCAGGGACGGCTTTGGAGTTTAGAACGAGCACGGGTGGAATAGCAACAGAGCCTGGCAGCGAGCGTGAGAGAGCATCCCGGCTTAAGGGGCTATCGCAGGCATATCTCACCATCAGACACCTTGATAGCGGAGTGTAGAGCCTTCGCGGATACGTCGACCGAGACCACTCTGGTCAAGCGGGATACTGCGCCGAAAGGCATGTTAAGGGAAGGGGAAGGAAACCATCCAAATGGAACTTACTCTCTGACGAGGTGTGGGTCATGGGTTGTCTCCATCTTGAAGGAGCAGTAGTCCGTCCACAAGTCGACAGAATTGGTGATACTTGCACACCCTCTCTCGTAGACCTATTTGTGGTATCAGTCATGTCGCAGGTGAGTCTATAAGTGTACTGACCATCTCGGCAGATTCGGGGCCCGCGATATTGAACTCCATGTCGGCATATTTCTTCCAGTATCCAAAAAGAAGAGGGAACTTGATGAGAAATCGGTCGTAGGCATCACGGAAGGTTGCAAGTGCTTGAGGGCTCGAGTTGCGATTCAAGCCACCCTCCAATGTCTCACAAGCCTTGATTAGGTTCTCCCAGTGCTCGAAGTTATCGGGATCGGATTCCTATTGTTTGGCGAACATGTCAGTAATCACATCCAGGTCTAGAGGGGCTAAATCAAGGTAAAACGTACCACCTCAGCATTGTGCTTGCGCACAGTCGCGTACTCCTCCTCGGAGCCAAACTGGCCGAAGTCGCTCATGTTGTTGAAATAACCAGTCTTTCTTTGTTCCTGCGTCGCGTAGTTCAATTGATGTGAGAGAGGATAGGCGATCAATGTTCGGTTTTGCGGTGTGGTTATGAAGCTGAGAAGTTTGTCGATAGGAGATGACGCTGGAGGCTCACGTCTGTCGCAAAAGGCAGGGGCTGGTAGCTCGCGCTGCAGACAAGCTCTTTTTTTTACGGCAGGTACTTTATGGGTTGGTTACTGAAGAGCTCCCACTGCACGTGCCTAAGAAAAGACGCGGAAAATAGTGCTAGGTTAGTGCTATCAGGGCCTTGATGCAAGCAGGTCTGTACTTGTCTATCAAGTCTCCGCAGCTGATACGGGGTCCTGCAGTGTGGCCCCGGGCCAACAATTGACCGGTGACATGATGACTCAGCCGAGTCCAGCCTGCAGATATTTTCTACAAAGCGGGTGCAAATGGAAGAATCTTTCTCTTTTCTGTATCCTAAAATGGGCTTATGATGATTCTCACATAATCATATGATAGGAAGAGAATGAACGCTCTCTTTTAGAGAGCATGATCTCAAATTCGAATCTGAAGCTCTGTTATTCTTTTTGTTTTACATTGCCATTCCCAAAGTCTTTGGTCCATCGACAATATCATCCATGGTCTCAATATTTGATGGCGAACCTCTAGGGTCTTGGTTAGCTGGATGTCCCTCAGAGGCCCTCGTATTGAACTAATGGCTCTCATCTAATGATCTGATACGCTGTGTTATTCGTCGTTATATGCAGAACGATAGCGAACTCGATACCATGGTTGTTGTCTCGGTACCTCACTGTGAACGTTCTTTACATGCCATACAAAGGCATGAACTTTCTCTCTAAACTGGTACACACATAAGTGCCGTGTTAATTCTTATGGATTTCTTGTCACGAACCACGCCCTGCTAGAGACAACAAGCTGGCTGTAGTTAGTTAGTTATTGGGCGTACATAGCTTTGGCCTCCATGTTGTTAAGAGGTCATGCCATTCGTGGATTGACCTACAATGCTTGGTACTACCCAAACCAGCTAAACTCAGCCAAAATCCGACAAGAGCCTCATAAAACATGGATCATGGCAGTGGTTTATATGACGGATTGCCTCCTTCATTTCCTTAAAATCCGTCATAGTTACGATCTCAAAAGCTCCGGGCAGGCTCCAATCTCGAATATCTGCGCTTAGCTGGGTCCACTGCTATTAGCAGCCAGGGGTATCACCCCGTCCTAGTACCCCCCAGCTGAGAAACGTCATTTGTAGCGCCTCTGGCATTTGTCTAATGCCCAAACCTCGATACTTCTTCCACACATTGGCTGAACCCTACAGAGCCCAATATCTCCTGACCGAAAGTGCCTCGTCATTACAACTACTTCTCCGTGTATTCAATCGACCATGGGTCAGGCGAAACTCTGAATTATTCCACAATCGCTGCCCTGGACACGTTGAACCCTGAAATTGTCCTATCTCGGCGCATGTTATCCTCCCATACACGATGGAATATTCTTCAGCGGCCTGGTCTTCCCAGGCTCCCTCGCCCGAAAAGTCTTGCGAACTCTACATACGTGACTATCCTCATCGATCCATTGCCATCGTGTCCTCCTCCCATACTCTGATTCTTCGATATACCACCTCCACCAGCGAAGCCATCGCGAACGGCTCGCTTACATCTCTTGCTGCGCCAGCAAGACCTCGCGGAAACGCCGGCGAAGCCTTGATATCAAAATGCATGGTCGAATTTGCGCCTGTTTCGGAACACTTACTACAAGACTATCGCCGTCTGACCCATCGACCAATCTACGGAACACTGGGCTTGATCACAGTCAACAGCGAGGTCTTCTTGTCTGTCATCACACACGCAACGCGAGCTGCCACTTTGCGGCCTGGTGAGACGGTCGAACGCATAGGTGGAGTGGCATTTTACTGCTTGAGCAGCGCAGACTACGACGATGTTGTTCCTCTCGAATCGCTTGATCCGGAGTTTTCGGATAGTGCATCAGTGCAGTCTGCTCCTTATGGACAGGGTCTTGGCCGGAGAGAGGTGGCCATGGAGCACCCGTGCCATGAGTTGCGCAACCTCCTCAGCAATGGAACCTTTTACTACAGCACAGATTTTGACCTTACAAATCGACTTCAGGACAGGTGTGCTGCTATGCGACTCTCAACCGGACTGTACTGACCAACCACAGGCCAATTAACTCCAACTCGTTCGAAATTGATAATTTTGATGATGGCTTCCTCTGGAACTCTTTTATGATCAGTCCTCTTGTCCAGTTTCGTTCTCGGCTCCTACCTCATGAGAGAGCAGCACTTGATTCTTCACGGATACTTACCTCAGCAATTCGGGGCTTTTGTAAGACAATGACCATTCCGCTGAGCTCTTCACCCCTGAAGAATGTCAAGTCCGGCATGCCTTCGTTTATGACTCTCATATCGCGCTTGTCTTGTCGAAGAGCTGGAACTCGTTTCAATTCACGAGGCATTGACGATGACGGGCATGTTGCTAATTTTGTCGAGACTGAAACCACTTTCTGGAGTCCAGCAGGGACAATGTTCTCATATGCTCAAGTGCGCGGGTCGGTACCTGTGTTCTGGGAACAGGCAGCCGACCTTATTCCAGGTCGACAGAAGATTACCGTCACCAGATCTCCCGACGGAACACAACCTGCCTTCAACAAGCATTTCGAGGAGCTAGAGCAATCGTATGGAGCCGTCCATGTCATCAACCTTCTTAGTGAGACTAAGCCGGGTGAGGTCGAGCTCAGTACACTCTACCATAACGGTATTAGACACTGCCCTTTAAGCCGTGCAGGACAAGATGGGTCTTCGGACCATGCCCTCTTGCGGGAGACAAATTACGACTTTCACGCAGAAACAAAGGGGCCTGCAGGATATGAGGCTGCTCGAGATATTCGCCGTTATATCGAGAACTCCACCGACGGCTTTGCATACTTTCTAGCAGAGGAGTCAAGTGAGCCGATCTACGACCAAAACGGATCCGGACATGCACGCATGGTGGTTGTGCTTCAGCAAGAGGGTGTATTCCGAACCAATTGTCTGGATTGCTTGGACCGAACCAACCTTGTCCAGACAATGATCTCACAGATGGCGGTTGAGGCATTTCTAGGACATCGGGGTGAGTTTGCTGCCTCCGATTTCTGGATGAGACATTCCAGTCTTTGGGCGGACAATGGCGACTCGTTATCCAAAACATATGCCGGTACAGGCGCACTCAAGTCATCCTTCACACGTCACGGCAAGATGTCTCTCGCTGGAGCTGTTGCTGATGTGCGCAAGTCTGTGCAGCGCATCTACCACAACAACTTTCTCGATCCCTCTCGCCAGATAACTATCGACATGCTTTTGGGCCGTCTTGTTGGGCAGGCACCAGTTCTGCTATTTGATCCCATCAGCGATTTCGTGTCGACTGAATTGGCCAAAAGAAGTGGTGAATTTACCTCCTTCAATAGCATCACCATATGGGTTGGAACATTCAACCTCAACGGTCGTACTGAGGGTGCTGAAGACGATCTTGGTCCTTGGCTGTTCCCAGAAAATCTGGGCAATGCTCAGCCAGACATTTACGTGGTCGGATTCCAGGAAATCGTGGAACTAAGTCCACAGCAGATTATGAACAGCGATCCGTCACGGAAAAACCTATGGGAACAGGCTGTGAAGCGCAACCTCAACGAACGGCAGAAGCGACTGGGTGGCGAAAGGTATGTGTTGCTGCGAAGCGGCCAGCTTGTTGGTGCAGCACTATGCATCTTTGTGAAGACGCCTAGTCTGGCCAACATTAAGAACGTTGAAGGCAGCGTGAAAAAGACGGGCATGTCTGGCATGGCCGGAAACAAGGGCGCAGTAGCGATCCGGTTCGACTACGCCAACACTCACATCTGTTTTGTCACAGCACATTTGGCTGCCGGATTTTCAAACTATGACGAACGTAACCGTGATTATGCCACAATCCATCACGGTTTGCGCTTCCAGAGGAATCGCGGAATCGACGATCACGGTAAGTGCTTGAGACTTGCTGCCCACTCACAGCCACATACTGACATGTGTAGATGCTATCATCTGGTTAGGTGACTTCAATTATCGTATCGGCCTTAACTCAGAGACTGCACGCGCACTCATAAAGAGGCGTGACTTTGAGACGCTGTATGAGAACGATCAGCTTAACCTCCAGATGGTTGCTGGTCTGTCGTTCCCCTTTTATTCTGAAGCTCGCATCACATTCCCACCCACCTATAAGTTTGACCTTGGGACTGACAACTATGATACCTCGTACGTGCCCTTCCATACTAGATCTACCATTATGTATGCTAATCTTAGTAAAGTGAGAAAGCTCGCATTCCTGCATGGACCGATCGTATTCTCCGAAAGGGTTCCAACCTCCGGCAACTATTGTACAACTCGGCGCCTCTTAGATTTTCTGATCATCGGCCGGTTCACGCAGCCTTCGAGTGCAGGGTGAGCATCGTTGACGAACAACTGCGAGAATCGATCAGTAAGGAATTGTACCAGCGTCGAAAGGCCGACGTAGGAGATGCAACGGCTCATCTTGGTACTGGTGAGGACAGCGACGATGAGGATCTGATTGAGTATGATTCTATCGAACCCGGGCTACCCCCTGCGAGCTCGGATCGCCAGAAATGGTGGCTCGACAACAAGCAGCCCGCCCGTGCGGCGGTACCTGTACCTAAGCCCAGGAATGGGCAGGCTGTTGGACTCAACCCCAACCGTCCTTCGAACCCTTTCGGTATTACGGAAGAGCCAGACTGGATCTCTATCCCAAGGTCGTCGTCAAAGGCATCATTGTCCAGCATATCAAGTTCACCATTCGAAAAGGTCAACTTACCCAACGTCATGGCGTCGGCGTCGGCGTCGAGCATTCCGCCTCGAAAGCTACCTCCCCCTTATGACCCATCCACATTACCAGCTAAGGTTGGGCGTATGAACCTTCTGGATGACCACACTCCAATGGGCCAGGGAGAGACGCCTCCCCCTCCACCTCCGCGTCGAGGAACATCAGCAGTAGAGTCGAGGGGACAAATAGGATCAGGCAACGGTTTCGGTCTTAATAGGGTACAGACACAGCCGCTGCCGCCAACTCTGAGGCCGACATCAGCGGCTTCACATACTTCCCAGTTCTCGCAAAATGGCAGAGCCGGTAAACCAGCACCACCAGTAGCGAAGAAGCCAGCACACTTGACTACAACATCACCTAATTCGAGCCCGGCACTGAGCCATGGCACCCTCGATGATGACTTTAGACCCCCGTTACCATCAAGAGCTGTGGCTGGAGGTCTACCGGGAAGTCCTCGCGCACAGGATTTTGGGGCCGCCACACGGAAGCCCGTGGGACCGCCGAAGCCTGTCAAGAACGGGGCAGCCGGAGCGGTCGGACTGCCCGGTATAACTGGTGGAGTGCCGTCCCGCCGACCAGCGCCTCCGGTGCAGCCCAAGCCGCATTTACCGCAGCAAAACCAGCAAGCGCAGAATCAGCATCAACGGCAGAAATCCGTAGATCTATTGGGGTCGTTTGATGAAGGCCAGGATGTAGGAGGATGGGAGACTTTGAAGCCGAGCACAAGAGCTTAGGAGGAAAGATGACGGAGTGGCTTTGCAGATATAGTACTTGGGTGCGTAGGCGTTTGGGTCCTGTTTGAATGGAGCGTTTTGTTGAGTCTGGATGACTTGGGTAGGTCTGTAGGAGTCTGTGTTGTGACTCTGGCTGTGGTATAAAAGCACAAGTACAGTTTAGCTGTTAAATTGAAGTTTTGCCAATCGACACTGTGGGTGTTTTTGTTGTTTTTTTGTCTTTGCTCGTGGAGTTTACATTGAACATTTGCTACACAACATGTGAGCCAGTAAATGAATCATGTGCTACCAAAATGTGTAGCCACGAAGCGGTCACGAATTCCAGCGTCGCGATAGCGACATCTTAGGCTGAGATGTATTTGATGGCCATAGTCAAGATACGGCTAACTTTGTCACTTTACACTCCGAAATGCAATGCATCACCCGACGTGCCGCCATCTAAAAGTCGGGGTGCAGGTTGCTACCCTGGAGAGGCGAGGGGTTTTGTGTACCAGGTCTCATGACCGGGGATCCCCGCAGACAGCCCGATAAACCAGTGTACCAATCAATGTGTTGTGTTGTTGTCTTGCATCTGCTGATCTGGACGGCTCTGCTGACTTCATTTGATGTTTTAGTGATTCGGGACGAGCCTTGTCTGGAACGGCTTCAACCCTGCACTAGAGCGTGCTACAGTGCAACTGGGACTGGGGCGTTCAGTTGAAAAAGTGCCTAGGTCAGCGGCGCTTTGCGGTAAGGAAGGTGCATTGCATTGCATCCAATGTTATCCCACCGATCCATGGATGGAAAGTACCGTTCCTCCTGCACTGCACTGCACCTGCCTCCCGCCCATGTCCGTCTTCCCTGTTCTAAGCACGAGACCTGCCTTACCTTGACCTTGACCGATCTAGACCAGTCAGTGCCAGCGTTGATCACATTATCAAGCATCCCTTTCTCTCCTTCATCCCGTCCCTTCTCTCCTTCTTACTCTCCTCTATACATATTGGAACACCTAATACTCGACAACAAAGAGGCAGACTCTACAATCCGTTCGTTACCTATAAATCGACCTTGTCATTGGATCCATTGGCTCATCTGGCCCGCACTCAAAACCCGCCTAAATCAAAGCCTAGTAAAGAGATCGTCCCCGGTTCCATTAGCTCCAAACACTTCCACTTTTGAACCGAACCTACCTTACTCACCTTGCCTCTTTTAACCCTTTTCCCTCTTTCTTCTTCTCTCCACAAGAATATCTACTCCCTTTTGCTTTTGTTTTGTTTCGGTTTTTGGATATCCTGCTGCAGATCCTCTGCTACAGTGAATGCTTAGGTCTTGCTTTGAGATACCTTCAGGAACAATACGCTCAGGCCCTCGGAATCCATACGAGCCACACGAGTCATTGGCGTCAACGGATGAATGCGCTGGACGACGAAAACAAAGACTGCCCATGAGCAATTGAGATTTTGATTTTGATTTTGATTTTGGTCATCGGTTCCTCATATCCACAACCAAGGACCATTGAATGCGGTAATCACGACTCCGACTGGCCTCGGACTTATATCATACGATACGACCTCCAGCCTGATAATTTAACTTCCCCTTCCCAACCGCCTATTTTTGTTGTTGTTGCTTTTTTGCAACGGCGGCAAAGAAATCTGTTGTATGACACTGCAACATCGATACTGCGTTATAAGCTCCAACAAAAACATAACCAGCCATGGCCAACACAACAGAGACTCGAATCAAGATCAATCCGCTTATGCCCCCGGCAAAGCAAGAACGTATCCATGTCTGGCGCACCGAAGTTGCTTCTGCCCTGCACCTCCCAACGGCTCCGTCCCTATCATCATCAGTATCATCCTCATCCGCAGCGACTCCAGATTTTGACCCAGATACCTCCTTTGCCACGCCTCCGTCACCGGCAGGTTCCAGATCACGAAGTTTATGGAAGCGTATTAGCTGGCGCTTCGGACCCAAGAGACGCACTGCTGCCAATATGGCTGCTGCCGCCGCCGAATTACCTCCGGATGGTCGTACGGCTATGTACCGTGGGCTCGAGAACAGGACGCCTAGGGCTGACGATACGATGGAGGAAGAGGGCGGCATATTGGAGAGGGACAGCGAGGAAGGAAACGGGCTGAGAGAAAAGCAAGAAAGGTTGGCTCGAGCAGCAAGGTTACTCAACCGCCGCACTGGGGAACTCTGACAGTCTGGTTGATCGATCTACGCATCAATCATCACGATGAGAGTGTCTCTTTTGTTCACGAAAGGCTGGAGGCTTGTCATACTTCTTAATAGGCAGCCCGGAGTCATGCCGACATGTGTCATGATATAACATTTATTCTTCATTAATTCAGTGTCCTTCGACAGACAGTCTCAGGCGAGCACATATGCACGTGCAACTAATCTTTCTAATCTTGGGTACGAGACTGACATGTGATGCTTGTTTCGCCCAACATACCAACCCCGCGAACGTTGTTTACCCAGTAGTAGAAGAGCCTTGTCAGGGGAAGACGAGGCTTTGAACCTTGGGAAACACAGCGGGTAAGACATTAGGCAAATGTCATTCGAGAACAAACAGCACCAGGACAGAACCTGTATGAGAAGTCAGGGCGGAAGACCAAGAGAGGCAGCTTAAACCACCGCTCTTCTCGGTACCTGTGAGCATAAATGTAAGGGGGTTAATTTTTGGGTGGGGAAATTCTTCTTTAGAAACAACAGGAAACGATTCATCTCTCCATTGCCTCTCATCAGGGTACGTTTAGAAACGAACCAATAGACATGAACGAAAAACATAAAGACATAAGACAAGGGGGAAAAGCGTTAACATGAGAAAGCCTTCTTCGTGACGATCCATCAAGACGGGCTATGCCCTGTCCACTTTCTTAATGACCAACAAAGACGGGGAGTGAGAGAGATACACAGATGCTAGGCGCGGAAAATAGGCCAAGGATAACGTGAAAGAAGGGGGAACTTTGCGATTGATCTGCCAGGTAGAAAAGAAAAGAAAACAACAAGAACCGTCAACATCAGTTGTTGGCGGTCAATTTTCTTTCTCAGTCCGACGGACGAACGAGACGAAAGATTCCGCGCCGTACACTTTCCCTTTACCAGAACCAGACCCTTATGATTCCTCCCTCTCCATCGCCATGAAAAAAGCAACGCACTGCGCAAAAAGAAGAAGCCTCGTACTATCATCCAGCCCGCCCAAGACAGGCCCAGCTATCCGTGTGTCCGGGGGCAGACAAGTGTAACCGGGGCAAGAATACGTCTCGGTTCCTATATGCCGAGACGCATGTGGTATCGAGGGGGATTATGGGTAGATTTAGGAGGCAGCAGCAGGCGCAGGCTCCTCAGAAGTGGCGGCAGGCTCAGCGGGCTTGGCAGCCTCGCCCTCCTCCTTCTTGGGAGCATCAGAAGCACCGGCAGCCTCGCCCTCAGCGCTGTCGGAAGAGGTCCAAAGGGTAAGGTTGTCGCGGAGAAGCTGCATGATGAGGGTGCTGTCCCGGTAAGACTCCTCAGAGAGGGAGTCGAGCTCGGCAATAGCATCGTCGAAGGCCTGCTTCGCGAGGTGGCAAGCACGGTCGGGGGAGTTCAAGATCTCGTAGTAGAAGACGGAGAAGTTGAGAGCAAGACCCAGACGGATGGGGTGAGTGGGAGTGAGCTCAGTCTGGGCGACATCGGTAGCGCTCTGTGGTTGGGCATAACTGTCAGCGAGGGGCACTAGCGGCCCGGATCTTGCGGCATGTGACTGTGGTGGGGGGGGATTTTGCTTTGGTTAAGCCTTACCTTGTAAGCATCGTGGGCAGCGGTAGCAGCACCCTTGCGCTTCTCGCCAGAGGCGAACTCAGCGAGGTAACGGTGGTAGTCACCCTTCCTATTGATTGAAACAAACTCGGTCAGCTTCTTGATGCAAAAAATTGCAGCGTGTTACAGTTTTTTCCCCCAATGGTAAAAAGCACGCATGGGGAGAAATCGGTGTAGTGCTGCATGAGTACAAAAGGGCGGAAGACGACCGGCCTCAGGCTAGAGGCGGGGAAGATAAAAACGCACATCTTGTGGTAGAAGACCTTGGACTCGCCAGTGGCGGCGTTGGGGATGAGGAAGTCGTCCAAAACGTCGAGGACATCCTGGCAGACCTTCTCGAGCTCGGTCTCAATCTTGTTGCGGTAGTCCTTGATGGTAGAGACATGCTTGTCGGAGCCCTTAGATTCCTCCTTCTGCTCGATCGAGGAGATGATGCGCCACGAGGCACGTCGGGTACCGACAACGTTCTTGTAGGCAACGCTGAGGAGGTTACGCTCGTCAACGGTGAGCTCTCCGCCCAGCTTAGCCACCTCCTTCATGTAGGTGACCATCTCATCGTAGCGCTCGGCCTGCTCGCAGAGGCGGGCCAGGAAGGTCTTGCTATATTTAAGTAACACGTACTAAGTCAGCGATACGACGTCCTTCGATTGGGAATTAGTTCCTCGACGAGCCAAGGTAGCGGTTGAGCGCCGATAGCGTCGGGACGGAAGCGAGAGGGAGCCATCTGGACAAACCTTTCACGCTATCACACCATAAGAGTCAGCATCGAAACCATCTTGATTAGGGAGATAGGGATGAGGGGAGATGAGCAGGGGAGTGGAAGCGACCAGCGCCGAATGGACGGCAAAGGAGAGAACCTGTCTAGAATTGCGAACTGCATAGCCGAATGTTGAAGGCCATGTGTCGTGAATTTTCGACGAGGAATCTCGTGGTGTTGATGCCGTCTATGTTGGGCTTCGACTGAGGGGTTGTGCGGACATGGGCGGAATGCGAGACCGAGAGGGAAAAGGGCATCGCATGACGCCTCTCGAGGAAGAGAAAACGCTCGAATGCCGTAGGAAGAAGTAAACTTACCTCGGTAGCCATTGTGGAAGATTTTGGGTATTGCTTTGATAGAAAAGAGGAAGCGGTCGTAACAGAGAAAATAGAGGGAGAGGAGAATGTTTAGAGGTTGAGATTTGGGGGGTGGATAAGTAGAGGGAGGATGGCGAGTGAAAGGTAACAGTAACCTCAGGTAAGGTCGAGAGAGAGAGGGAGCTGTGGAGGTGGGGGCCTGAACGAGCACTGGCCCAGCACAGCCAGCACTTCGACCTCACGCCTCACGCCTCACGGATAAGGCGGGTACGTACCTATACCTATCTTTCACTGCAATGAAGCAGCCTGGAAGCCCTGGCCATGCTCGCCTGGCTTTTGGGTGTTGTATCGCCTAAAGGACCGCCCAATCCAGGCGGGCTTTCTCTTATTGACACCCGCTGGGAGACCCAGGGACAAGTATTAGCCTGCATTTAGATCTTCACAAACCCAGTCACCGCTCTCGCATCTTCGACTTCGCAAAACAACCGACACTGCTATTTACCTTGCGAGTAGGCAAGAAATAAAAAAGGGAGAAAATGGAGACGATGGAATCTCCCCGTCAAGCGGAACACATCCCCGTTGAAAAGTCCAGATGCAAACATGGGCACTATAGCTGCCCGCCGCATCTAAATTACAGCCCCAACCAGTGCCAGTGCATTCAATTTTTGGTGAGGTATCAGATTCACGGTGGTGCGCCTCTACCAGGTGTTAGAAGCTGACGGAAACTGCCCGCCTGGGTTGTTGCTAGGCCCAGGCCGCAATGAACCCACGTGAGCGTGAAAAAAAAAAATGAAAAAAAAAAGGAAAGAACAAAAAAAAAGAGGTGACGACAGAGATGAGCCACCCGCAAAGTCTTCCATCCTGTTCACCCCTCTTCCACCAAACGAAACAGCCCAGCGGTGGCCCTTGGCCCTGGCTCGCCTATCCCTCCAGCTCATTTACGGCAGACCCCTTTACTTAATTCACAAGGGAGAGCGGCAATACGCACGTGCCTATTGCCTGTGTCTGCCCAGATATGTGAGGCAGAGCCTGTTGTTGGCCCTCTCAGAGATCGCACAATGCTTGTTGTCTCTGCATCATCAGCATTCAAGGTATTTCATTGGTTACTCCCCTCAAGTCAGCCTTGTTAGGGGCTGAGTAGGTCCTCGTTGTCTTGGTTATTTGTTTTTGCCTGCCACAAACGGCAGGGCGCATCTCACCACGAATCACGTCTAAGACCCGGGAGGCCTTAGACTAACTAACTACCACTGCCGCCAGCAATAGACTTCGCTGAGCTTATCCGCACGCGACACATGCTAAAAGCCTAGAGGCGCAGGAGATTTGGGACGAGATAAACTCATTTCCTATGATCTTCTGCCTTATGTTAGCCGCCCACTCTAGCGTTTAAAGAACTCGTCACACCCAACCAATCTGCTAGGTCAACCTGTGTTTCCGTGATCCTGATCCTGACTCTGAGACAGCTGTTGCGATATCTGTGTCAAATCAACTGTCAATCCGCTCGCTGAAACTTGGGGCAAGCTGACTCATAAGTCTAGGCTTGTGCGCAGCCCAAGGTACAACAAGTACAATGTATAATGTACCGCATTGTTGTGCTCGTCAGGATCATCACTACGCTGCATCAAATCTCGAGATCTGCCCATCTCGCTTTTGACGGGACAATCCCGGTGTGGTGACTGACTGATTGACACTGGGTATTCTCATACCGCTTACAACCCGTCCCATGTTTCTCATCCTTGACTAGAAATCCACGGACCTGGATACGGGAACTGTCTACCTAGCCTTGGGACCAACAAAAATACGGAATGAGATATCTCACCTTTGCTATAATACATTTTAATATCTTAGAATACTTTATTATAGAATATAACCCTAAACTCGAATGTTCCTTATCGGGTATCATTCATCTTAGTTATTCTGGACTCATCGGAGAATTCATAGAGATATCAACCTTAACTTTTGACTCTTGGAGCGTCATGGACCCTTCCTCCTAATCTGGGGCAGCGGTGTCCAACCCGCCCCCTTGCCAACACAACGATTTTCTCTTTTTGACCCCACGGGCCCATCTGCAATCATCCGGGAGCTCGTGTTCCACTTGCCTCATAACCATGACCATACATAACTCAGACATGAGTCTTTCCGTTTGCTTGTCTTCACCCGCCTTCATCTGGCAATGTGCAGTATTGTACACTACATACAAGCACATCGGATGTCTCGATTAATCCCCTCTTTACCTAGCTCGAGACCCTTGGTTACCATTTGACCTGGACGTCGGATAACCCTCGTACAACTTGATTTGGTGGAGCTTTCCGTTCGGTCCAGCCCACGGTCGCTACGGGAGTGGCCGGGGGCCCTGAGTTGGCAACCGGTGAATAGTAAGTAGAATTCCGAAATGATCACAAATTTTGGCATATCCATCGATCAACTGATCAAGCATGATGTAACGATTATCACTGCACCTGGTGCACCTCGCTCGCTATGAATATGTGCCTTTGTCAGGCTTCTCCATCCTGCTTCATCGATCATAACTCAAGTGCGATCATCAAGCTCAACATCTACGCCCGTATACATCACTGCCTGTCGAGTTCAAAAGTGCAAAGACGCCAGCCAACTCCAACAAAATCAGACCCAATTTATAGTTCCTCAGTCTCTGGGCCTCGATATCGCCCTCTGCCCCAGTCAGCAGGGTCTCCTCCTGGCACACAAAGACCCAGTCTCCAGAAATAGTCCCGGTGCGCGAACAAGAGTTGCCACAGCTTGAATCTTGAGGGAAATCCATTCAACTCTGCCAACTTGTCCGAGGCTGTCAAGAGGGTCTTGGCATGGAACAAACGGCGTATAGTCATCCACAATGTATCGTCTGCCCCGGATATGCATTTCGGATCGCTGTCACCGATACACATGTAGATATCAGACTCGGACGGAGCGAGTTCCTGCTTGGCGATGTATACTTCGCCTGCGTGTGACTTATAACCCCATTCACCCAGAGGGAGTAGCGGCACCGGGTCCTCCTTATGGGTCACCCGTCTGTAATCACGCTTTTCGGGGTGATCTTGGCCATCTAGATGAAAGACCCCATCCACGAACCGGGCAAGGCCTTCGTTTCCAACGCGTGGCTCACCAAACGTGGTGACTATGACATCTTGCCACCCCAAAGAAACCTTGAGTTCTAGCGCAGCCAGGCATGCAACTGAGCCTCCTAGGCTGTGGCCGACAAGCTGGACTGGGTAGGAAGGGTACTGTAGTCTTAGCTGCCTCAGTTGTGGGAGAACGAGACGACGGGCATTCTGCCACGACGCGAGAAAGCCCATATGCACTGTGCAGTTTGTGCATTTATGTTCGGGTTCTTCAGGGGGCTCTCCTCCGCCATGATCAGGAGATGGATATGGCACATACTCCTGTGGGATGGTGCTCAAATCGACAATCGTATTGGCGATACTGTAAGTTCCGCGGAAGGCCACCACGATAGCAGGCTCAACAGTGTTGAAAGTGTCGCTATCCCCACGCTGTCTCACACCATGATCCACGGCGATATATCCGCAACTGTCGCTGAGTAGAGGGCCTGTATCCCATGTGTTGATGAGCTCCAGACTGGGGAAGTCGTTGCAGCGGGATACGCAATCAAACGGCTTCCTCACGCCTGTGGTACCGATACAGTAGGCAATGTCGACAAGCCGTGACAGACGTTCAAGGGTTGCAAAAAAGGATACCGAGACGCCATTTGGTGTAGGGACGTTCGGGTCGGGGTTGCTGTGCCTTAGTAGCGATAGAGGATTGTTCAGAGCGAGACACGAAGTGATGAGAATAAGTTGGAGAGTTAAGAGCCTTGGCATCTTGATGGCCATGGACCGCATAATTGGATTGATCTTGCGCATGATCATAATCGTGAAAAGGAGCAGTTGTTATTAATGGGAGGCGTCTCTGATCTTCAGCCTTACGTCGCATAGATCAACCGCTCGTAACAACTCAGAAATACGCCGGATTCAGTGCATGATAAGAAGTTGTTAATTTCGTTGGGGGACGATCCAATTTAGTCTTGAGGGACGCAATGGCGATGGGTCTATAATAGATCAAGTGAAGGCGTCAAGATCAGGGTTGACAGGTCTCGTGAGCAGCAAAGGTCGAAACGTTGAGGTCATACGGTACCTGGACAGTGACAGTGACTTTTACAGTGACAGGCGGTACCTGATTAGTCTGCCAAATGACCAGCGCTGCAAAGGTAGCGCTCATCTGGCCTGGGAATGATTGAGGAAGCTGTGAGTGGCTGCCGAGCCAGAGCTACCCCGGATTCTGCAGACCCACATTATATTAACCTCCACCACAGGGGGTAGTCGAAGGGTTTGTTCCCGAATGGTTGACCTTGCTTCACCACTAAACCAATTATTAAAGGGCCTCTTGATGTAAAACTCTCTAATCCAAGGTAGGTATTCTTTGTTTATCACTAACTGGCCACCGCTCTCATTCTTCTATGCCAATTTCCCAACCCAGCTGTCTTGAATACTTTCCCTGTCGTACAAGTGATGAGGTAGCACACCTGACTATCATCAGCAATCCTGTACAGCACCCAGGATCACAAGATCTTTCATGTCATACAAACGGGGTACTCTATGAAGGAGGTGCCTGTCTAGGCGGTTGGAGGCTAGTGAAAGTCGCCCTGTGGTCTGTTGAGTTGCTTGAGCAACTGCCAGTTCTGGCACACTTGAATGAGATCATAACACTACCGCTGGCCTCATATGCGGGAGTTCTATGGGGGCCATCGTCAGTATATATCGTTATGATTAGCCTGGGTGACAAGCCCTTACCCGTCCTTCTTGCTGCAGACCTTCTCCATCATCCAGAGCTTATGAGTTTCGTCATCCCAGATAAACTCAACATCACTATTGTCGCACCCAAAACGATCCGTGCCCCATCCAATAAGGGGTTGCGACGAGGCGTTCTTGTGGCAGGGAGTCGTCAACTTGGTGTCCTCGTCAAAGAAGATGTAGTCAAATCCACTGAGCGTCTTGCCGCTGTCCTTGGACTCCGCCTTGAAGTCGCGGATATGGTAGGTATCAGGGAGTGTACAGCCGTTATCTTCAGCGCTGCTCTCGAGAAGGGACAGGCTTTGAGGGACTGCGTAGGCGTGGGCGGCCCAAGTAGTCGGCAGGGCGGATAGAATGACCAGACCGAGATGCATTGCGAAGATGCGATACGTAGGTAAGGTTGTATAGGGCGTTGGGCACAAAGTTATGTGATTGTAGACGTTTATGATAGGGTCAATTTGTAAGGTAGTGAAATATGGTGTTGTAGAACAGCAGATTTTCGAATCGAGACATGACTAGTTTATAAGTGTACCAAGCAAGCCAGATGGAGAAGACGACGTCAGAGCAGGTAGTTAGTAGTTGCCCTGGCTGATCGCTCCTTGTCTTCCCGAACACGCCTAGTAACCCATTAAACCGGGCCTGTTCAACAGTCCAACCCGTCGTGCAAGCATACGTGAGGAGGGATGGAGTTGAAGGATCGGGCGCGAGGATCTGGTAACCGGGCGGTGCAGTTGATTGGCCGTCGATCTTGTTTCATGTTTGCTGGGTCGGAGGTTTTTATTGTGGATTCTGGACAACTCTTGTTTACTTTTCCTGCACAGGTTCAAGGGTTTGGGCGGGTTATTCTTGGTAACAGAGCGGATGGACAGACGAGGCTGTTTCCCGTCAAGTGACACAAGAATAGAAACGTGATTTCATCGTAAGAAACGGTTGGCTTGATAAGCGATGTCCTGTCGAAATTGAATCATGGCGATGCGCGTTTGCGTGTTTCGGGTTAACACACGCAAGATTGTAGGGTGCTCTGTTTAGGCTCGGTTGTCGATCGCAATGCGCAAAGGATCATATCCTGTGACATTTACTTATCTTATGGCTTATGCGTTGAAGAGTCGAGCGTCAAAGTTTACACCGCCCAGTTACAAATGATGTATTGCTGGTAACAACGAAGGGAATCTTCATGATTAATTCTTGGTCTTACAATTCGAGCTGTAATACTCTAGAGGACTCATGGCCTGGATAGAGCCCATTTGCATCACTCACTCGGTGATGTGATGCTATGAAATCCGAGCGAGCACTGAGCCAGGTCCCCTTCTCTGTAGGTACAAAAAAATCATATCTCATAGTAGGAATTGGCGTATGTCTTCATACCATCTTGTTGATTCATGTTGATGACAAACATCCATATCTATCGATTTTTGGAAGTTGTTGAGCCTCACTTTGAGACCCACTCGAGAGGACAGGTCAAGCCACTAAGAGGCCTCAGGCAAACCTTGGCTCTACGCACAAAAAAATCGCTTGACCCTTCGGCACGTGACCCACAGCTTTTTGGCAAAGTGCGCAAAAGATTCAGATCTCCTCCTCTTTTTTTGCCTCGCTCTCGAGTTGGAATTATTCTCGTCAACCCACGTTCGACTAACCAATCCAGCAACAATGGCCGCTGAAACCCCCGCGAAGTCCGGTTTGGCCGTTGGCCTCAACAAGGGACACGTACGTCTTGGTCTTCCTGTCGCAGTCTCACCTCGTGGAGGATCTCTGCTTCGCCTTCGCGACGGATGAGGGCTCGACAACCATCCAACTAGCAGACGATGGACGCTGACATTTGTCGCCGATATTACAGAAAACCACCCCCCGTGTCGTCAAGCCCCGTGTCTCCCGAACCAAGGGCCACCTGAGCAAGCGCACCGCTTTCGTCCGCGAGGTCGTCAAGGAGGTTGCTGGGTAAGTCAACATTTTCTTTTGAAATGTTCGGAAGACGAGTTGGATGTGACGGGCGAGAGGGACGTACAGTCTTGGAGACATGTGTTCCGTGATCTCTGCGCTCATCATGGATTCTGCTGGTTACGGAGGAATTATCTTGAGATTGGTGTCAAACTTTTACTAACCATTCTTTCTTACAGCCTTGCCCCCTACGAGCGCCGAGTCATTGAGTTGCTCCGTAACTCCAAGGACAAGCGTGCCCGTAAGCTCGCCAAGAAGAGGGTACGTCGAACGAAAGACCGAAACCACCACGATTTACATACTAACTCTCATCACAGCTCGGTACTTTCGGCCGTGCCAAGGCCAAGGTCGACGAGCTCCAGCGTGTCATCGCTGAGTCTCGCCGTGCTGGTCACTAAATCGTCTTGATCTGATTTTTGGGAATCTGGCACCGAATGGGGTTCGCATGGATTGGCGTGGTCACGATTTGATCGATTAAAAAAATTGACGGCTTTGATGCTTTGCGGCGGGGATTAAGCTGCGGCTCACCGGAATACCAACACTTTCAAGCAATTTATGGCGTAATGACCAAGCCATGTTCCTATCAGCTTCTCGTGACAATGTTCGTCTCTCAATTATGCGATGTTCTCATGTCCAAGTTGCAATGTCTATTGATTGTCGCTTTAATGCGCGGATTCGATAACTTCCTTGACCAACGCCGCCAATGATCATAAATGTATAGTTCGTCAAATCACTAAGTTGTTGTCTACTTCTTGCCCAGCTTGAGCCACTTGGGTATCTTCTTGCCACTCTTATCCCCTGATCCCTCGCCCTTCTCTGCTTGTGCTGGTCGAGCAACAGGCACCTCCTCGTCCTTCTCATTTGAAATAATGGGCTCAGGTACCTTGACTTGTTGGCCCTTCTGAGCAAAGTCGGCTTTGAGGAAAGGTTCTTTCCGTACCGTTGATGGCACAGCGTCGTCCCAGACCAAGTTAACAAGGGTGCGTCCTGACAGTTTGTAGGCCTTGATCAAGCCGTTGCTGGGGCTAAGATCATCTTTGATCACGATCTTGGTTCCAGGAAGGACGAGATGAAAAGGTTGACCGTTATCAGCCATGACATACCGAACAGCATCGTAAAGGAATCGGCCAGTATGTGTTGGACTCACTTCCCAATCGCTGCTTGTATTGTCTGGGAAACGAACTTTGATAAGGACAGACTTGATGGCATTAATTCTGGCGTTCTCTGCCGCAGCCTTCTCTTCCAGTTCCCGATCCGAGAGCAGTCGCTTGTTCCTTGAATTCTCCAGTAACCGAGCCTGGTGAAGCTGTGCATGGGCGATTGAAGGAGCGAAGTCAGCATCGTTGGCAGGAGCCAAGGCTGCTGCAGGTGTTGACCCTGAAGGAGCAAGGAAGACATGGACGGGTGCTAGTGGATCACTAGGTTCTGAAGGATCAATATCCATATTGTCTTCGGCCGTAATATGGGGCTCTCCCTCTGGTATATCTGGCGCTGGGTCCCGGACTTGTTCTGTCCGAGCATCGGTCGCCTGTAAGCCCGTAGTCTCTTGGGATGCTTGTTCCTCTTGTTCTTCAGGTCTCTCTGCCTCTTCCGTTGGCACTGGCTCAACCTTTGCTATTGGTTCTGGCTCGTTCTGGCTTTCGTCTTCTGTCTCTTTAATGAATTGGCTAATATCTGTCATCGCATCGTAGAGGGTTTTGTCCGTCTGTCGGTAGGTCAACCTGATCAGTACACTTCCAGAGTTGTATCCGAGCTGCGACAATGTCTTCTGAAAATCGGTGAAAGATGACAATTCTCTTCCCATAATGTTGAGAACGGGAGTTTCGTAATACAGTTGCCCACTGCCACTCCCCGAATCATTGCTCATCTGCGCAACTCCACGGGCTGTAATGTTGATGTTCTTCCCATTACTCGCCTGGCCACTCTCGAACTGGCGAAGAACCTTCCATATGGTGAGATCGCTGGGAAATTTTTGTATCAACCGTCCACCAGGTATTTCGCGACCCTCTGGAGGAGGGACCTGAAGGGCGACCTGAATGGCAGAGGGTGATTTCGACTTTTGTACAAGCTCGAGCTTTGCGCCGGGGGTGAGGCCAGAAGTACGGAAGGGAACAGATAAATCGACTGTTCTTTGTCGATGTCTAAAGCAGATCGCGTCAGTGGCCGAACAAAATGAAAGTGACATGGGAGTTCTAGACTTACTTGACAAGATATTTGTCACTCGAGAGATTGAGTCTTCTGCAAGCTTCCTCCAACACGTCCGTCAAGTAGGTTCCAGGCTGAACTTTGATGGTAGCTCTCCGTAAGTCGGTAGCTATCACCACGACGTTGGTCGCCATTATTTTTTTCTAGGGAGACGAGGCAAAAAGTTTAATAGAAGTGTATGTTTGGGGTTGAAACTGTTGCAGAACAACTAGTTAATGATCGCGGGGAGGTTGAGCTTGGCTGGCGGTGATGTAAGCAGATGGGATAGCTGTCAGTGAGTGGCCAACAGCGGGGTTACGTAGGGACCTGGCCTTAGCTTGATCTCTGGTGGGATAGGACAGCTCAAGCAGGCAGCCATGACTTATGAATATTTGGCTACAACATACTCTTTCACTCATGACTCTACGGGATGCCAGAAGCTTCCTTAAGATAGCCAATGCCTAATGGAGGTATATGCTACTATAGAAGCAACTCTTTATACCAAGATCTCATATGATGTGGTTAGGGGTAACGACGTAGGATTTATTGTCTTGCAAAGTTAGTGGGCAATCACACAACTACAGAGTTAAGGTAGGTAGGCAGTACGCCGTAGCAATAGTGATTCACGAACTCTCCTTCTAAATTGCGACGGTAAGCTTATGTAAGGCAAACTACTCAGCCTCAAACCTCAGGCGCCACGCCCCTCAGGCTGCCCCAGCCAACGTGGACTACCTGCCTCTCGGGCTCTCTTCCCGGCCGCGCCAGACCGTGTTTGCCTTGCAGCCCGCCTGTACGTACCACGGACCTCAGCAGCAACCTCACTGCACTGTACCGTCTGTAGCTCCAGTTCAGTGACGGGAGCTTCAACTATCCATCTCGCACCCCATTTGCTCCACGTCAACTGCTCTTCAACATCCCTACGACGCGACGATACTATCCGAAATAGCAACAGCCAAACTCGCGGCTTAATATAGCGACTTATCTCCTGCGTCATCTTCGGCTCTCGCGATAAGACGGTCGCTGGTTGACGTCGATTGCCCGACCTCGCATCTACCTATCCGTCTCTAAGAGGCCATCATGGTACGTCAGCCTTGACACTGCCACCAGCCAACCGCTTTTGATCTCAATAAACTAACAATTATGCTTCAAATAGTCGTCTCCCTTCTCGATAAGTTCGTCTCGATCGTCCACCGTCATATCAATGTCCATACAAAGCTAACCTCCCCTCCCTCGCAGACGGCGGCGCCTGTGTCGCCATGGTCGGAAAGGACTGTGTTGCTATCGCATGTGACCTTCGCCTCGGCCTCCAGGCCCTTACAGTCTCCAACAACTTCCCCAAGATCTTCCAGTATGGCGATGTCTTCCTTGGTCTGACTGGCCTGGCCACCGACGTCAACACCGTGAGCGATCTCTTCCGCTACAAGGTCAACATGTACCGCCTGCGTGAGGAGCGCGACATCGCTCCTCGCACCTTTGCCAACCTTGTCTCCTCGTCTCTGTATGAGAAGCGTTTCGGACCCTACTTTGTGTCTCCTGTCGTTGCTGGTCTGGACCCCAAGACTGGCAAGCCGTTTATCTGCGGCTTTGACAGCATTGGCTGCATCGACTTTGCCAAGGACTTCATCGTCTCTGGTACCGCTTCAGAGCAGCTCTTCGGCATGTGCGAAGGCCTTTGGGAGCCTGATCTGGTGCGTATTATCATGCCTGGACTAACAGCTATACCTCATTCGGCGTCGGCTGTTACTCTACCATGGAAGAACAAATGCTAATGAGTATCTCTAGGAGCCCGATGCTCTCTTCGAGACCATCTCTCAGTCTTTGCTTAACGCTGTCGACCGCGATGCCCTTTCCGGCTGGGGCGCCCACGTTTACATTATTGAGAAGGATAAGGTTACCAAGCGATTACTAAAGGGACGACAAGATTAGAGCGTTGGCGCTGTGGAAAAATCTACATGAATAGAGTAGGACAAGAAGTGGTTTATGTGCCTTGTATGAATAGATACTCAGCCGATATCACGCTGGGTAATGAGAATGCACTTCATCGTCTTGCTTACAAGTTTACATGTGCCCATGATCCGACCCTCTCGTATGTTTGGATGTAAGGTTTATTTAGTGGCTAATCAATTGCAGCGTTTCTCTATTCCGCATGACGGGAATTAGACGGCATTTATATAGCTAACTCGTCTTACTCGAGGAGGACTGCGAATGCCTCACAGGGAGCCAACTTGATCTCAGCGCTGTTCACATTATCCAGTGTTCTTCCCATAGAGCTGACCAGTACCTCTCGAACCTTGCTGGGCATGCTCCATGCAACTGTGTCAGTAGTGAAGTTGCACACAACGAGAGCAGCATCCCCATTGTCAGCCTGTCGTGAGTAGGCAAAGATCTTCTCGTGAGAATCATCTACGAGATGGAAATTGCCATACACGAAGACGTCCACGTGTTCCTTGCGCTCTTGCAGCACCTTGCGGTAGCAGCTGTACACAGAACTGGGATCTGACGTCTGCGACGCCGCATTGACTTCTTTGTAGTTGTCATTGACACGCATCCAGGGTTTAGCATCAGCCGTGGTGAAGCCTGCGTTGGGGCTTGCATCCCACTGCATGGGAGTGCGAGCGTTGTCGCGTGACTTCTTCTGGTACTCAACCATGCAGGATTCACGAGCTGCGACACTATTGTTCTTGTGAAGACTACAGGAGCTGTCAGTTTATGATTTCGGTTTTGGGGATACTCTCTGGCTTACTCCCAGTGACGAAGACAGTCAAGGTCCTTGTACTCTTCCAGCTCCCAGTCCTTGGGAACATTGGTCATGCCGATCTCTTGGCCTTGATAGATGAAGGGTGTGCCTGACTGGAAGCCGAGGAAGATGGCAATCATCTTTGCGCTGGCAACACGATGCTCAGGGTCATCGAAGGCGAAACGGCTGACTGCTCGTGGCTGGTCGTGGTTTTCCAGGTACAGCGCGTTCCAACCCGCGTTATCGTACATGAACTTCTGCCACTTGAGGGTAGTGGCTTTCAGCTCAGACAGATCCCAGGTTCTGGGTGTGAACTTGCCCTCGATACCATGATCGAGATCCATACTAGGTCATACTCAGCTCACTGGTGACAAGAAGTACGGACGGAAAAGTCTAACTTACAGCTCGAAGTGGAAAATCATACTAAGTTCCCCACGATCACCGCGGACCGCTTTGATCAACTCACGCTCATCGTGAACGCAAGGCATCTCACCAACGCTAAAAGCATCATACTCCTGGAGAATGCAGCCAATCTCTTTGAGGAACTCGTGGCATCTGGGACCGCAGGCATAGTACTCGTGACCACGAAGCACAGTCTTGTCTGAGTCGGGGAATGCTTGGTCCTTGCTGACAAAGTTGATGACGTCCATGCGGAAACCATCTGCGCCTCGGTCGAGCCAGAAGCGCATGACCTGGTGGACCTGCTTCCTGACAGCTGGGTTCTCCCAGTTGAGGTCTGGCTGTTGCTTGCAAAAGAGACAAAGGTAGTATTCATCTGTGGTTTCATCATACTCCCAGGCACTTCCTGCATTGGGATGAGCGTCAGTACTCGTGGTAGCAGGTCAGAGTATGCGTACCTTGAAAATGCGCGTCCCAATTGTTGGGGGGATGTCTGTTTCCATCGGCGTCGTACTTTGCAGGCTTCCAGATATACCAATCACGGTAAGGGTTATCCTTGGACTTGCGAGACTCCTTGAACCACTCATGCTGGTCGCTGGTATGGTTCATTACTAGATCAAGCACAAGTTTCATGCCTCTCTCGTGGAGCTTGTCCTTGAGGACATCAACGTCTGAGACATCGCCGTACGGGGGATCGATGGTATAATAGTCGCTGATATCGTACCCCTCAAATCATAGTCAGTATATGATTGCAATACTGCAGTTTCCACTTGAAAGGGGTTACAAACCATATCAACCTGGGGGCTCTTGAAGATGGGTGAAAGCCATACAATATCGACACCCAGATCTTTGAGATAGTCAACCCGAGAAATGATACCCCTCAGGTCACCAACACCAGAGCCGGTGGAATCTTGGTAAGATGCAGGATATACTTGGTATACCGAGCTCTCCTTCCACCATGCTCGCAGATTCTGTTCTGTGCTACCCATGATTACTACCAGTTGTGATATTGCTGGGTCTCTGCGGCGTTTATCGTAGTCTCGTCTGCAGGTTGTTAGTCACTTATATACACCGCCTGACACCCTCTGCACGTGAAAACAACCGCTCGTGATCGGACAGACACTCACGATGGACCAATAGAGGCGCTCCTGGCTAGAGATGCCGTGCACTCCGCTGATATCTCGATCAGGATCCCCGGTGTCGTAATGAGGCAGAGAAGAGGCGTTCAATATTGAGGTTCTTGCACAACAGTTTCCGGCTAGATGCGGGGGAGTTTCCAATGGCTGTCACACGACGTGTTGCTCAGCTATTCCGTAAGACAACAGTAGCAGGGACACGGTGAAGAGAGCCATAGCGGTCGTTCTCATTCTGTTTAATAGACGTCACGGAGTAATTCCCGGAGAGATTATGCGGATTGATAAACTCGTGCCCCTCTCCAGGGTAAATGGTTCGCTGAATAGAGTAGTGAGATATTAAAAGCGTGGCATGAGATCTGCAGCACCACGTTTCTAGGCATGATTTGTTATTGTCAAGTTGGTATAACTGCAGAAAATAATAGCGGAGGCTTCCGACGTGGAAATATCGTGGACTTTGACAAGTTAATTGCGAGGTTTAGGACAAAAAGAGTATCAAGTAAATGTATACACTGAGGGGCTTCGGCGAAAAGACCCCGTACTGACTAACACTGCAAGATGAAGCGGATTTCATGGGTCAGAATACTATCACACGGGAGCATTTAACGATACTAGAAATAGTACGAAGTATATGTTGTTGACTATCTAAACTGGTGATGCAAACCATGTTCCACTTTTGCGGTCTGACCAAACTGCCGCTGATGTGTTTCGTCTAAATGGACAAAGCCGTTGTCCAAACTGTATACTACGCCCCATCCATGTATCGGATTTTATAACTACAACCATCTGCCGGCAACCGGCAGTGGAAAGATGCATCAACACGGTCACTAACTGCCTACTGTTAATGTTACCATGTCATACAAATACGCTTACGCATGCTCACAAACATAGAAAATATGGAAGCCGATAATGTGCGCCGAGTTGGACCAGGAGAGCATTGTACTTAACAAGGACAACGCGTATCAATGTTACAGATCGTACGTGAGGAGTATTTCTCGTTTCACATCGCTACTAAATTTAAACCAAAGAGCTCTCAGACCAATCGATCGTCCCCACAAGACGGTGAAGCTTGTTTGAGCCATGGGGTCTTTTCTGTTGCGATACTTTGTAGTTTGTGCTACTGCTTCACCTCATCAGGGGTCGGATATCCAACTGCATGCCATTTCACAGCCACAAGGCACATAGGCACAGCCTACGATGATGTACAGTGTCAGTAAACATGCATGCTTGGAGAGACATGCAGCAGTTCACGTCTACCAACAGCTGCCCAACATGCATGGAATATTGATAACCCCAAGTCACACAGAACTCAACGTTACAACTGAGTCATTAACCAGCACAGGATTGTCACACATGGGAAGCGTCTAAGAGGACAGATAAAGAACTGCCTACTGGGTTGGAGAATACGGAAACTGAGAGGTACTATCTCACAAACCCCGGTCAAACCCTCATCACCGAGGTCTACTAACAAAGGAACCCCCAATCTCTACCAGCAAAGAAACGGGACCGGAGCATGGGTTCATATTTGTACATGAGTGTCATCTGCTAGCTTTGGGGTCCTTTTTGTTTAATTACTTGCCACGCACAAGGAGTAATACATTTGGTTCTTCCTTTGATTGTGTGTTTAAGACGGATCGAGAGAGCGAAATCGAGAAAGCCCATGATGTGCAGAGCCTGTCTCACATATGACACTACGTAGTAGGAGCTCAAGATTGTCTCAAACTATACTCTTGATTATTGCGCTTACAGTCGTAGATCAGGCGTTCGCTACAGGCTACAGGCAAAGCAAGTTCAGGTTGAAGATGACCGTATCCAATTTAGAGTGAGGGAGTGGAACGTGCGATGCCATTTCCGTGTCATTCAATCCTGCTGTAGAAGTAGATGCGAAGCCGCTATCTGAGGATACATAAACCCAAGTAGCCCCGAACTCGACTTTGAATGAATTGCCCGTTAAACATGCACAATCAATCAAGCACCATACGTTTTTCGTTTTGCTGCAGCCGTAAATAGTGGACAAACTGGAGGCACAGCATGTACCTATGCCTCACGTGAGTGATCAATCAAATCGAAGCTTGATGGAAGTGAATTTGTATCGGAAAAACTGTTGCCTGAGAACAGCCACAGGAAAGCTTTAGAGAGACCACATCCATTCATACAATACTCATTTCTCACACAACAAACTCAAGAACAACAACAACAAGAAGGAGCATATCCACTATCTCACGCCCAGGGCAGTCACCACTGCAAAACGGGGACTCAGGTACACCGAAACCTTAGATCGGGCGTAACCAGCCAAGTACCTCGCTACCTCGCTACCTGCTCCCTGCTGCGGGACGCTTAGCTTGCTCCTCAAGTCAGGCCCCGTTCATAGATGGAGGAGGATCCCCCCCAGGACCAACCAACCATGGATCACGCTAAGACCCTGGTCACTCCCCCCCCAGTCCGGTCCAGGCGCTAATGACCAAAGCAGCCAGCATCGTATTCAACCATTGATTCCTTCTTTGGCGACCGCTGGCTGAGTCTCTGTTCTCTGTTTGCCCTACCAAGTGGCATTGCACTGTATTGGATAGCTATAGTCCTACGGCCTCATTCATCTCATATCCTTCCTCGGAACGTTCTACTTCTCCTCAGGACCTGACTTTGACTGACAGACCTCGTCTCCAAAAAAACATCTCTCTCTCTCCCTCTCGGGTATCGCCAGGAACAGGAACACATACACACACTCAGGAACTGGAACTGGAGCTCAGCCTCCTACGCCGCCTCTTGTTTCTCGACATTCTCAGACATGACGTGAAGGCAAACACTACGTATTCGGTCTACTCCGTACCTACATATCCACCTGTCTTACCTAGGATATCTATCATCTTTACACCTGCATACCTCGTTTTACTACACGGAACCTATAGTGCCTGCCTAGGTAGCTTGGACCTTCACCCCCGCCGCTCACGATTTGCACCCCGAACCCGTCCACCATTGATTGACCTGATTGATTGACTGGGTTCTTGTTCTTGTCCTGGTTCTGGCTCTGGCTCCGGCTCCGATTCTCTCTCTCTCCACTGTGTATGCTCAGCTGCCCCGTGTCTGCCCTGTCCTTATCCGGACCCTATCCATATTCCCTATGGCCTAGGGCCTTACTATTAACGCCATCCACGCCTCGGCGACAATGACCAGGAATGAGCCCGTCAGTCGCATCAGCTCTCTCACGAGCTCTAGCAACAGCACTGGCACCATCAAATCCGCAAGCGCTGAGAGTACCTACTCTGCCGTCACTGTGAAACCCTCGTCGCCATCCTCATCGCCGTCACTATCGCTACCGCCATTGCCATCGCAATCGCAATCGTCCTCGACTGCCTCCACCACTCCTGCTCCAGCTTCCGCTTCAACCATCTCCACTCCCATTCCCGCTCACTCGGCTACTCCCAATCCGGCACGAGATGCTCTAGCACCAACTCCATCATTCACTGCCGCTGTTCCCATTCCCGCTGCGACAGCTTCCCCTGCTGCCACCTCTAATACCTCGACCGTCTCCTCAACGCCTCGTCGACAGCCTCCTCCTGCTCTCAGTACTGATGGCAATGCTTCATTGAGCAACCAGTGGTGAGTTATGATAGCATGCCGTCTCCCGTCTCATGTTCCCCCGCTGCCGTTTCCCGCCCTGTCGCCGTTCATCTTACCTTCCGCCATCCAACTAAACGCTTTCCCGCATCTTACAGGTCTTCCTTCAAGGATGAGCCTCAGGTCTCACCAACTGCCACCAACTTCGCCTCTCGCGCCGGTGCCAATGCCCAATCCAAAGACCGTCGCATGAGCGACCTTGCCAACTATCGACGTGAACTCTCCGTTCTCGAGACCTCCCGAGTCCCTCAGATTCAACAAATTCCGCCTACCGGCGGCGCGAGCCCTCAAATAGCACCTTGGATGAACCACACTGGTTCCCCTACGAACTCCTCCAACATGCCGACCACCTTCTTCAACGACTCGAGCGACAACTTATCCCTCGCCTCCCAGCTTTCTCCTGGTCATCATATCAATAATCGCCAACAACAACAGCAGCAATACCAATACCCTTCACACCCCTCACAGCACGATGCTCCCGACGCATCGTACTTTGATGGCAGACGGCCGTCGGCGGCTAGTATCCTTACCGCGAGCAGTCAGGGCAGCAAAACCAGCATAACTCGCGGTGGTTTTCGCAAGCTTCAGGGCTTCTTTGGCGAGGAATTCCCTGGGCGCGATAGCTCCGAGGGTAGCCTACCCACTTCGCTCGCGGGCAAGGACCAGCGCGGGCGCTCTTATAGTCACAGCCGCCCCACACATAGGGATCGCAACTATTCCAATGCCACGGATCACACCCGCGATGCCTCCCCATCATCTTCGAGACCGAGAACGCCCGTTCCCGCGCCAGAGGTGGTGCCTTTTCTGTACCAAGATAACAGTGTACGTATAACTCACTCGTCTGTCTCATTGTCCCGACTACCCCGGTCTGGTCCGCGATCTATACATTCCTCTACGAATTTCTCCCTCCATGTGTTTTTTAGTGCCGGGTTCATCCATAATGTGTCACTCAAAGCATTCTTGCCAGCTCAGCGGCCTCACTAACATTGTTCTTATAGGACATCGCGCGATATGGCGAAGCCCCAGTGCGAGACATCATGACCGGGCCCGATCGAGAGCGATATGCGGGCGATAACTCCTCACAAATCCCTCCTAAGACATCCTCGTCCTCAAGGTCTGGTCATTCTATTGTTCATATGCCTGGCCACCACCGACACCACAAGAGCAACGATGACCCCAGGACACTGCGGCCGACAATGAGCAGAGACGATACAGCCATTGGCACGCAATCCTCGCGCGACCGTGGGGGTAGCAGCAGCACCACCGCCATGTACTCAACGAGATCTAGAGGGCAGAGCCCAACTCCCAGCACTAGAAGTGCAGGGATGACTTGGAGCACGAAATCTTCACAAATAGATGGACAAACCTCACCTGGTCACCACCATGGCAAGCGCGGAATTTTTGGACGACTCAGAAGGCACCATAAAGACAAGGACGATGTTGCTCGACTTCGCGACCTGCCTCCATCAACAAGGTCTCTGCAGCCAAAAACCTCCAAGCCCGACCTTCATCGCCCCAGCGATGTATCGACTTCTACTTTACCTCTCTCAGGAACTTTTGGGTCTGGCGAAACGAGCGATGTCCCCGATACACGACCAGCCACGGCGCAACGCGGAGCGACCTTCAACAACAAATTTCCCTTTGCTAAGAAGGGACGATCCCACCGGCCTCATGACTACGTTGAGGAGGCAATTGGCCCTACCGATCGGGATCGTAATGACCCT
Source organism: Fusarium nurragi (assembly GCA_012977755.1). Taxonomy (NCBI): domain Eukaryota; kingdom Fungi; phylum Ascomycota; class Sordariomycetes; order Hypocreales; family Nectriaceae; genus Fusarium; species Fusarium nurragi. The sequence goes on along the minus strand of JAALXI010000160.1, from coordinate 133,727 downwards.
AATAACATGTACCATCTCGACACCAACTTAAACGACATGGAGGGCATCCTGACAAAACCCCCTCCCCTCACCCCCATGGACACCAGTTTTGTCAATAATATCGAACCTGAGCGCCACGATTCCATTATTTCGACAGCTCCCAAAGGTCGTTGGGATGCCCCGGACAGCTGGGCAGTGCGGCGTAACACGGAGGACAACTCTTATAATGGTCCTGAGCTTGACGAGATCGGTAGCCCGCCTCGTCCGGAGGAGAAGGGCTCGCCATATTGTATCCGCATCTTTCGTTCAGATGGGACGTTCTCCACCCATTCGATGCCCCTGGACTCGAGTGTTACCGACGTCATATCACAAGTCATTAAAAAGACTTATGTGGTTGACGGCTTGGAGAACTACCATATTATCCTTAAGAAGCATGATCTTATCCGGGTCTTGACACCCCCTGAACGACCCTTGCTTATGCAGAAGCGGCTATTGGAACAAGTCGGTTACGAGGAAAAGGATAGAATCGAGGACCTTGGACGTGAAGACAACAGCTACCTCTGTCGATTCATGTTTTTATCTGCAAGGGAAAGTGATTTCCACGCCAAAACCACTGACATGGGCCTGGCTCGGGCCCAGAAGCTTAACTATGTAGACCTCTCTGGTCGCAACCTCGTCACAATACCTATATCCCTATACTCGAAGGCTATGGAGATTATCTCTCTTAACCTCTCACGGAATTTGTCGCTCGACGTACCACGAGATTTTATACAGTCATGCAAACATCTTCGAGATATCAAGTTTAACAACAACGAAGCCAGGAAGCTGCCCCCCAGTTTGAGCCGAGCAAACAAACTGACATTCCTGGATGTTGCCAACAACCGGCTTGAACAGTTGGAACATGCCGAACTCAACGCTCTCACAGGCATGCTTAAGATGAACCTAGCTAACAACCGGCTGAAGCACTTGCCTTCTTACTTTGGAGCATACCACTCGCTTCGCTCCCTCAACATTTCATCCAACTTCCTCGACAAGTTTCCAACATTCCTATGTAGCCTACCAAGTTTGGTCGATCTCGATTTGAGTTTCAACGCCATTGCGACGATCCCTCATGAGATTGGCATTTTGAAGAACCTGGAAAAGTTGCTGATAACAAACAACAGACTAACACACGCTGTCCCATCTTCGTTTGGGCAGCTCGTCAGTCTGCGTGAGCTTGACATCAAGTACAATGGTATCTCGAGCATCGATATCATCTCGGAACTCCCGAAACTTGAGACTCTCTCGGCTGACCACAATTGCGTCTCTGCTTTTGTTGGACAGTTTGAGTCTCTCCGACAGCTTAAATTGAACTCGAACCCACTTAACAAATTCGAGATTGTGGCCCCCGTGCCTACACTCAAGATCCTCAATCTTTCCAATGCTCAACTGGCCAGTATCGACTCATCTTTTGCCAACATGGTAAATCTCGAGCACTTGATCTTGGACAAGAATTATTTCGTTTCTTTGCCACAAGAGCTTGGTACCTTGAGCAGGCTGGAGCATTTCAGCATTGCCAATAACTCAGTGGGAGAGCTACCGGCTCAAATCGGCTGTCTCACTGAGTTGAGAGTGCTTAACGTTCGAGGAAACAACATCTCCAAGCTACCGATGGAGTTGTGGTGGGCAAACCGACTCGAGACTTTCAACGCCTCCTCAAACGTTCTGGAGCACTTCCCCAAACCGGCCTCCAGAGCACCACGGGTACCGGGAGAGGAATCACAGCAAGCACCTCCTCCTGTTAACGGCAGAGCTGCTCCTCTCGGAACGTTGTCGGCTACTGCAAGCTCGGAAGAGTTATCAGACGATCGAAGACCCAGTCAAAACTCGAGCACACTCCTCAGTGTCGGACCATCTCCCCTTAATGCTGGCGATCGTAAGAGTTCTGTTGTGTCTGTCTATGGGAAGGGTGGCCGCAAGACATCAGTTGTGTCAAGATCCGCTACGCCATCAGCCCCTACACAATCTGTTAATACGAGAAAAGATTCCGGCATGTCATCAAGGCTTAATAACACATTTGCCGGGTCTCTACGGAATCTTCACCTTGCCGACAATCGTCTTGATGATGATGTATTTGACCAGATCACACTCCTTTCAGAGCTTCGAGTACTCAACCTATCTTACAACGACGAGATTAGCGATATGCCCCAGAGATCGATCAAGAACTGGCCCCAACTTGTTGAGCTCTATCTGTCTGGAAACGCACTTACAACATTACCTGCCGATGACCTGGAGGAGTCCAGTCTACTCCAGGCCCTCTACATCAACGGCAACAGGTTTACCAACCTGCCAGCCGATATCTCACGAGCCAAGAACCTCGCTGTTCTCGACTGTGGCAGTAATTACCTGAAATACAACATCTCCAACGTGCCTTACGATTGGAACTGGAATCTCAACCCGAACCTGAGGTATCTGAATCTGTCTGGTAACAAGCGTCTGGAAATCAAGCAGACAGCTACAGGCCCACTTGGACCTGGCGCTGTTAATCGTGAGGAGTATACAGACTTCAGTCGTCTGCTCAATCTGCGCATTCTGGGTCTAATGGATGTCACCCTTACCCAGCCAAGTATCCCCGACCAGAGTGAGGATAGACGTGTTCGTACGTCTGGGTCACTCGCTGGCCACCTGCCGTATGGTATGGCCGATACCTTGGGCAAGCATGAACACTTGTCAACGGTTGATTTAGTGGTGCCAAGATTCAACTCGTCAGAGACGGAGATGCTCTTGGGTCTGTTTGATGGACAGGCTTTGTCCAGTGGTGGATCCAAGATTGCCAAGTATCTCCACGAAAACTTCGGTCACATTTTCGCCCTCGAATTGAAGGCATTGAAAACACGCTCAAATGAGACGCCAGCCGATGCACTGCGGCGCTCGTTCTTGCAGCTCAACAAAGACTTGGTTACTATTGCGATCCAGCACTCGGAAGAACGGCCACTGAAGACGCATAGGGGCTCTGGTCAGCCTGTGATACTCACTAAGGAAGATCTCAATTCTGGCGGTGTGGCAACTGTGGTTTACCTTCAGAGCACAGAACTATATGTTGCGAATGTTGGAGATGCACAGGCGATGGTTATTCAAACTGATGGTACTCATAAAATGCTGACTCGCAAGCACGATCCTGCCGAGCCCAACGAACGATCGCGCATTCGTGAAGCTGGTGGATGGGTTTCCCGCAACGGACGACTGAATGATCTGCTGCAGGTATCGCGCGCGTTTGGATATGTCGAGTTGATGCCGGCTGTGCAAGCGGCACCCTACATTAGTAACATGACTATTCGAGAGCAGGACGATATAATTATGATCGCGACTGGCGAGCTCTGGGAGTACTTATCGCCTGGTCTGGTGACAGATATCGCGAGGGCCGAGCGGCAAGATCTCATGCGGGCGGCGCAGAAGCTTCGTGATCTGGCTATCGCATATGGCGCCTCGGGCAAGATTATGGTCATGATGATTAGTGTTGCCGACCTCAAGCGACGAGTCGAACGATCCAGGCTTCATCGCGGCGCTAGTATGTCGCTCTATCCATCTGGCGTCCCCGACGATGCTCAGGTCCTTAATATCAGAAGGGGCCGAAGAACCAAGGGCGATGTTCTCGATTCGTCGCTTAACCGACTCGAAGCGGAGATTCCAGCACCTACGGGTAACGTGTCGATCGTCTTCACTGATATCAAGAACTCCACAACTCTCTGGGAGATGTATCCCAGTGCCATGAGATCAGCCATCAAACTCCACAACGAGGTAATGCGTCGACAGCTGAGACGAATTGGTGGTTATGAAGTCAAGACTGAAGGTGATGCCTTTATGGTATCCTTCCCAACCGCCACGTCCGCACTATTGTGGACGTTCGCAGTTCAGATGCAGCTTCTTGATGTGAACTGGCCGTCAGAAGTCTTGAACTCGGTGTCGTGTCAGCCTGTATATGACAAGGATAACAGCCTGATCTTCAAGGGACTGTCAGTGCGAATGGGTATACACTTTGGAGACTGTGTGAGCGAGACGGATCCAGTCACTCGACGTATGGACTACTTTGGACCCATGGTGAACAAGGCGGCTCGAATCTCAGCCGTGGCGGATGGTGGACAAATCACGGTCTCGACCGACTTCATTTCGGAGATCCAGCGATGCCTGGAGAATTATCAAGATACTGATCGGGGCAATGCTTCTGGCTCCGAGGATGCATTTGACGACGAGACATACGCCAGCGCCATCCGGAAAGATTTGAGATCCCTCACCTCTCAAGGCTTTGAGGTCAAAGAGATGGGCGAAAAGAAGTTGAAGGGTCTGGAAAACCCCGAAGTTGTGTACTCTCTCTACCCTCATGCCTTGGCTGGACGCATCGAATTCCACTCACAGCACGAGAGGAAGGATGAGACAGGCGATAAGCCAGCTGTTCTTGCGCCTGGAGCTGAGCTCAGTATCGACCCTGACGCCATCTGGACTCTTTGGCGTTTGAGTTTGCGCCTCGAGATGCTTTGCAGTTCGTTGGAAGGAAATGAGGCCCCAGGTCTGCAGCCACCCGAGACAGAGCTGCTTGAAAGAATCAAGCAACGCGGAGGCGAGGTCACAGATCGATTCTTATTGAATTTCTTGGAACATCAAGTGAGCAGGATAGAGGTGAGTTTGAAATCATTTCTGTTTTGCTTATAACTTTGCTAACCATATTAGACCTGCATCTCAACACTAGCAATGCGTCACCTTGCGATCGGCAGTGGCACTATTAAGGAACTCGAAGATCTGCAGGGTCCCATGTCTGAGATTCTGGACCAGTTCATGGCCCAGACCAACGAGTTGGCGCGGTACAAAAAGAAATATGGTGAGCTGCCTAGCCCTGGAAGCAGCGAAGAAGAAGACGATGACGACGACGATAATGACCCCGACACCGAAGAGGGTAGTGATACAGAGCAAGAGTTGTGATTCACACGATTGGGACTATTGAAACCGAAACGGAGCACTTATATATGCTACAATCATCCACGTGATATGAGGATTATGACCCGGGGAGGTTGAACAGGACGCTTTTGACTATGGAGAACAAGGGATAGGACGACGCGTTGGTACTCTTTGATGCGAAATTTATCTGCTGGTTGGGTGCCGATTTGCTCCCCATATCCCAAATACTGTGATGGGAGGTGTGTGGGATGTGCCTGGGCTTGGAAAAGACAATTGGTTGAAGAGACAGGACATGGCGTTGGACTTGGGGGGAAATTAAGGAAATACTGATAACTGGCGGCTTCGTCTATCAGGGGCTCATTCTTGCTGGGATGATGGCCATGGATGGCCTCGAGGAGTCTACGTACGCACGTATCCATTGTTTATACGATATAATAGACATTTCAAAATCAGCTGATGTAGTGTTATAAGTCATCGTCCTGTACTGAATTATTGAAGTGTGATCAAATATCATGCCTTGTTGTGCCTATCTAACTAACACGCCTCAAGATTCGGATTCGCGGCGACATTCGAGGTCCAGCCCACCAACCGCCTGTATAACCCCTGACCGAGCTCCTCACAGCGGCGACGTAAACGCCCAGTCCAAGAATCTTCTCACCGTCAACCGTTCCCTCTTCAGTTTCGTCTCCCGAAGCTGAAGAGCCTGGCTTGAGGATCTCGAGGCCGTCATAGCCATTGACTACTCCTACAACCTGCCACCCACCCAACACTTTGCGCGGGTCTTCGGCTAGAGCATAGTCGAAGCGCTCCCAGAAGCGCGGCCAGTATAATTGGTCTCCCTTCTCTGTTTTGTCAAAGACCAGCATAGGGGCTGTGGAATCAGGCTCAGGGGTGATGGGAAAAGCAATGGGGTAGCCAGATGGATTCTGTCCAAACAGTGTAAGTCCAGTCATGCAGGTCAAGACATCAGCGTGGACGTCGATGACAGGACTGGGATCATCGCGAGCTATGTAGTAGAGTTGTTGAAGTGCATCGCCGCCTGGGTAGTTCAGAGAAGAGAACAGGAGCATGACAGTGCTGCCTGCAAAGCTGACGAGGACGGAGAAGGCGGTAATGGCAGAGGCACAGCGGTAGATGATGGACTTTGATGCGCGTGAGGAGAGGAAGTTGGCGCCGAGGGCTGCGGCAGCAGTAAGAGATGGAACGACATAAAAGATGAAGCGAGCCTCCTTATGTGGCTGAGCTGAGTAAATGGCAACAAAGAGTAGGTTGGGGACCAGCAGGGCTTGCGTGGCTCGAGAAGTGCCAGGTTGTGTCAATGCAAAGATGCCCAGCAAGGGCACGAGGGGGTTTAGCAACAGCTTAGGAAGCGCCGATGTGAAGTAGTAGTGCCATGGAGAGACGCCCCATTCTGACGAAGACCCCAGGACAGCGTTAAAGTAGAAACCCCAGAGCTCAGGCCAGAGCGGCTTCTGCCAAAAGTACGAGTCAATAGGCACCGAAAGGAGGAGTGAAGCGGTGAAAGAGCCGAGAAAAGTGAGGATCAAGGGGCGCAGCGCGATGCGGCCGGTGACAAGGAGATAGAGCCCAGTGGTGGTGAGCAAAACAGCGACTTCCGAGCGGAATACAGCTGCTGCGATAACCAAGAGAGCAATTGCTTGCTTCTGGCGAATAAATGAAAGCTGGGGCGATGCTTGTGGGAGGAGAAAGGCTGAAGCGAGGGTTGCTACGCTTATTAGTAGACGCCCCTACAAGTTCTTGTCCATGGTTTCATGACTTACTCAGACCAAAGGCATACATGTTTGGCAACGTCCGCGAGAGATAGTAGTTGATATGAAACTGGCTTGCCATAAACACCACCCACCAAGCCGACACACCTGCCCCGTAGGCTCTCTTTAGAGAATACCTGAATGTCAGAAGCGCGGCAAGATTTGCTGCGCCGAGCAGGCCTCGCACTACGAGCTGGGCATGCTGGAAACCAACGAGAGCGATGATAGGCTGACCCAGCCCTGCGAGGAGCACAGCGCCGAGAAACGTACGGGGAACTGCTCCAGGAAAGGTGAAGTGATCGTAGGTGTGTGAGAGACGGTCATGGACGTCTGCGGTTGGTGTTCCGTAAATGAGGATGTCGTGGGCTGCCTGCATATTGAAGGATTCCTCGACTTTGGTGTAGGGGGAGATGAGGAGGTGAGCGAGTGGGATGGTAATGAGAAGACATGTTAAGAGGGCGTCTGAGGGTAGTTAGATAGAGCTTTCTTGAAAGGTGAAGGGAGAATGTGATGTACCTGAGGTCTTCATCTTCACCTTGGCTGGTATTGGGAGAGCTCTCAACGAGAGAGCTACAGAGCACTATGCTCTATAGCTGCAAGCTTTGTGTATGTCGATATCTTGGTTGCAGAGCAAAAACGACGGAAATCTTATCAAGGCGAAAAGACAAGAGTAGATGGCATGATAATCCTCATCTCCTGTTCAACATGCTTCAATCATAAGTATCATTTTATGCCAAATTCTATTGTTCAACATGAATTGTCCAGAGCTTATTGCCTCTTTAGGGGTCTTCGTCTTCGGATCGGCCTAACAAATCCCCCGCAGTACCCCCCTTCCTTCCCCATGCTTCTCACGCCCGTTTAAAGCCACCATGGCAGCTCCGGAAAGAAAGGTACGTACCTAACCCAGGTACCTTACCAACCGTACCTAGGTCCTCGAGATAGTTACATATCATCGCCAACTCTGATCACCCAAACATCCCCCTTCTTGATTGCCTTCCCTAACCCCCCAGCGTTGTCGCCCATAATGTGGTTCTTTGGGAGCTTTCTCTACGGTAACTATCTCCCTACCCGATTCCCTCATGTGCAGTTAACTAATTCGCTCCCAGTTTGTATCCTCCTCATCAACGCCGTCGCTGTCCTTTCCGAAGATCGTTTCCTCGCACGCAGTACGAAAAACCCCCCTATTTCGAGTCCAAATATACCTGCGCGTTTTATATCTGACCACTGAATCTCCAGTCAACCTCTCTCCTGCTTCATACGACCCCGCCTTTGGCGCAGGCCCTGATGCCAGCGTCAAGGCCAAGATCATCAACCTCATCGCAAGCGTTCGAACCATCATGAGGAGTACGTCAAACGTCCCCCTCTACGCAGCGCGGCCTGCGTAGAGACTACTGTGTTGTTCAATGCGACCCGGATCGCTAACGTATTCGCAGTGCCACTGATTTTTGTCAATTCCGTCATTATCCTTTACGAGCTCATACTTGGTTGATCGAGGGGTACCACACACGTACATGCACACACGGCGCGGTCATAAAAGAGGACACGGTAAACTTTTTTAGGTATCAATGGAGTCCGGAAATCCTGGAGCTGGCGTTTTTGTTGAAATGACACGGTAGGTCCTGCGTGGGAGCCGACTACTTTGATATGAATACGACATGGAACGAGATAGGATGCAGGCGAGGTAGCCTCTCCATGGTACCGAGGGTAATGTTTCTACGTAAAGGAACTGGGGATTTTTGTATGGTCAGATTCGCTCTGAAGGCGTCTTGTCTTTTCAAAGTCTACCCAAAGAGCTGGACATGATAGCTATCTAAGCCAACTTGGGCCTCCAAATATCAATGTATAGTACAACTGCCACGTCGCAGGCCGTGCTCCACGACGCGCGTCCAGACCTGAACAAACAGGCTCACTCCAACAGTAATTGCCAAGCTCGCCCTTTACCTTTTACCCTTCGCCCCTGTAATCCATCTTCTACTTCGTGCCTCTGTGATTAGGCGCTTTTATACCCGGCACAGGGCTACGACAAACTTCGTCTCTCCCAGAGACCAAATGGGGCAGGGCAGCCACCCCCACAAGATGCAAATGCTACCTGCTCCCCTCCAGAGATACCACCTCGTTCTTGTGCTTTTGTTTCAGGTAATGAGAGCTTAATTCAAAGTGCATGGGTATCCTGCCGTCTGTCAAACCCCCAAAAACCACAATGACAGAGTCCCAGAAACACCCCTCTCTCCTACTTTTCAATATGTGAACGTTATAAGTATGTGTGTCGAGGCTATGAGAGCAGGTTTGTGCTCTTCTTGCGGCCCAAACTGAAGCTAAGACGATCTTTGAGCTTCTCGTGTTTATCGCTCGAGTCGCTGTTGGGGGTGTCCGGAGCCTGCCCAGCTGTCTTGTCCTTGTGGAAGAGCGAGAAACTCTTCCTCGACATTGACTTGCTGCCCCGCTTGGTCCGGTCCAGAATCCCGTTACTCTGGGGTGTGTCGTTCTCCTTCTTTCTCACTTCCTCTTCTTGTGCCGCCGACTTCTTGCTGGCCTCGAGAACCTTGGCCAACTCATCATTTTCATTTCGACGCGTCTGTATCGCTTTTAATTGGTCTTCTCGTCGTTTCTTCTCATCAAGCTTGGCTTGTTTCTCCCGCTCCTTTTCTGCAAGCTTCTCAGCCTTTTCAGCAGCCTCGCGCTCCTTCTTCTCTCGCTTCTTGTCTTCTTTTGACTTGACTTCTTCCTTCTGTGTGCTGACGCGATTTAAGCCATTTGCCGCGGCTGCTGCTAGAGAGGAAGCATCCGGCTGAGGAACTGAAGGCATGACTGGGGCGGTTCTGGCATGGGCAAGATTCGCCATAGATTCCTGATGTGAGAGGGGTGACATAGGTGACATGGGTTGTGTTGCTTGTCGTCTAAGTGGTGATGTGTCGAACTTGTCTCCGTTCTCCTGTGCCAAGTTGGCCGCCTCACTGGCAAGTTTCACCTCTTCCATGCCCTCCTTCTCCTGTTCCTCTCGCACCTTTTCAAACGTCGTTTCCTGATAAAACAGCACGTATGCGGTAGCCATTCCCGGCTTGTCGCCGAAGAAATTGCGAACGAAATTCTTGTCTACCGGTTCAACCATCTCGTCATCAAACAGAATCCATCCCCGGCCTGGGACCTTGATGATGGACACATAATGACCATGGTAGGCATTGCCACCAATGTGAACCACAACCGCATATAACTCATACAATCGATCCGGGTCTTCAGCATTATCGGTGGTGTTAAACATTCGCAGATGGTATGGGTATACGACCCTGTGGAAGAGTTTCTGCAAGCGGCTGTAGTCCTCGGTATATTTGAATCGCTTCAAGTGAAGTGTCAGAATCTTGGGTAGTCGCTTTACTTTCATTCTCTTCTCAGCCTCCTGGAGACCACCACAGTGGTCGCAGTGGAATTTGTTTCTCTCACATAGCATCTCCTCGGCCGAAAACTTGCGTAAGCAAGATGTCACAGATGAGTGCTCCTCCAAGTCGATAGACAAGTCAAGAAATGTCTCATCGCGCTGAGAAGCAGTTTCGCAAGTTAAACATTTGGTTTCCGATGTGAGAACACCTTCAAAGATGTCATGGACCCATCCCGTTGCTGGAGAACCTGCCCCGACAGCATGGTTCACCATGGCCGACCCGAGAGCATGTCCTACTGAGGTTGCCAGCCCGTCGAGACTGTCAGCAGGTGCTTGCAACTGCATCTGGCGAGCTGTGCTTTCAACACTGTTTATGACATCATTCAAGACCAAGCCATAGAACTCATGAGCGTCTTGGTGCATTGAGTTTCGAAACATCTCGTTGTCGCGCTTAAATATCTCAAGAAATCGTTGGGGGCTGAGGACCCCTGTATGGGTGTCGCTTTCAAGCAAAGCCAGAAAGATATCCTTGAGTCCGGTGAACGTGCATTCATCCATACCATGGGAAATTGCGTTTTCTCGTGCCAGCTCCAGAATAGGTCCTTTGATCATGGCTTGTTTCTTCTTGTATTCGGGCGTATCAGGTTTGTCCTCAGGTCGGACACCTACCTGTCCAGGTAATTGGTGGTTCATGTTCTGTCGTTGTTTGATAACTTGAGACGTGCTGAGGCCCTTTTGCTTGGGCAAGTTCTCTACGGGGTCGGTAGGCGGGGGTCTGATGGTAATGGGAACTTTCGGTCGGCTACCATGTGTTTCCGATGATAACATCGAGGGGTAATTGACAACATTGTTTCGAAACGACTCGGAATAGAAAAGAGCCTGAACGATCGAGTTGCAGTAACTACGCAAAAGATCAATAAGTATAATAGCTCGACCAAGTAATCTAGCGAGATCCGTACCATGTATTTCCAAACTGTTATTAAGTTAGCCAAGTTTCTCGTAACAATATCGTATTGGCGTTCGAGGAGAGTCAAGAGGGCATGCGGCGAGTGTGAGTAGGGTTCGACGTACATTCTCGAGCCCGAAGAATCGATCGGCACCGTCATCTCGGAGGGGACCTGCATTCTGGAGCATCTTCTCGAGCGGCGTAAGGTCGAGCACGGGCTCCTCTTTCTTCTTTGCGACAGCATCTTGTTTGTTGGGTGTAGTGGTCGTGGCCTAGGAGCAGAAAGCCAGAGGCATTTTGTCAGTCATGTAAACCAATCTTGGCGCAACTTGAAGCGAAAGAGCTGATAGAGCCGGGGCAATTCCATGTAGGAACAGGCAGGGAGCAAGTCAAAGACATACAGTGCCAGAACCCTTTATCTTGTTGAAGAAGCCGGCCATGGCGAAGTTGTGATGTCGTCAGTGGTAGCGATTTGGTAGAAAGGCCGTGGAATTGGCGAGCCGATCGAGGGACGTTATCAACGGCCGACCCGCAACAGCTGCGCGGCAGCAGCACCTGAGCGATTACAGTCGCAATTGGATTGAAGAACCATGCGCGTATGGCTTTGTATTGCCAGATAGTAACGAAAGAATCGCACAAGGCGTAGATTGTGAGGAAATCGAAACTCAAGTCGATTCTAAAGTTGCCGAGTTGTGAGCGAGCGAAGAATGGCGCTGATGCTGGCGCAGTCGTAGACGCTTGTCGGCGTTGGAACTTGGCGCTGCCCTGGGGGAAAGCGAGGCGCGGATGTGTGGCGTGGACACGATAGCGTCGGACGGAGCTACTGTACTGATCTAAAGGCGGAACCGGAGACAAAGCGAAGCAGTCGTTGCTTGTGGGTGTTGACTAGAAGAAAGAACACCCGGTTTAGTGATGGAAAGACGATTTCAAGGACAGCTTGAGATTGGATGTGTAAGAGGAGTGTCAAGTCGCTAAAAGTGCAGAAGCAGAAGGAACAGGCAAGGCAATTAGAACCTGTAGAAAGAACAACAGGTACAAGACGAGGTACTGGAGGTGAAGACGAGGGTGGCGGGAGGGATTACCTGTACGGGACGGGGAGGTTGAGTGAGAGTCTGGGGGAGATAGTGTAATAACTAGTGTAATAGTGGAGGAGAAGTGACCCGACCCGGGCAAGCTTAAGACGGAGAAGAAGGATGGATCAGTAGCCTCGTGGTTGGATGGAACCGTGCTGTGCCCCAACATGGTAGGTGCTCAGTGCTGTGAGGTTGGGTCCTGTAGGATTTCAACCATGGGATGGGCCCTGGATGACGGACAGCAACCTGGCCATGCATTACAACACAGCGTATACAGCAAGTCAAGTCGTGATGGAATTGGCACAGCTTGGGGACTGTGATAGATAGAACGTCTGCTAACAAACCCCAACCAAGTATGTCGCTTCTGGCGCGCAATATCTACTTCAACGTTAGGCGACAACGGTTGTCGTCTCGCCCTGACATCCGATAGGAAAAGGACTCGCGCGACCCCAGTTTGCCCAGACCCTCGAAGCCCCCAAATGGCCCCCCCTCTAACTTGCTAGGTTCTCATGATGGTGCATCTGGTGGATCCCCAGGAGGCTAACACCCCAGAACCAGAACCACGAAAGCTCGCTAGGCTAGAGACACACGCGGTAACTCAAGTCCTTACTCCCTGTTAGATCATGAGGTAGCAAGCCACTTTCCGTTATGATATGTAATAGCTGTCGTTTGCAGCAGTTGGATGTCTCTGCTCTCCATCAAGTATCTTTGGTTACACAGACCAGATGTCTATTGTCGTCGCCATTGCTAAGAAGGAGCCTGGGATGAATACTTACATAGGTGCAGCCAGAGACGTAGCTGAACGTGGTGTGGACGGTTGACAATTGATAGATGCCAGAGGGTGGTCCCATGTCTAGGCTCCATTGGCTGTTACGATAGAACACCTCGACATGGGGCCTGCAGCAGGCATCGGCTTGACCACTTTGGAGCGACCAAGCACTCCTGATCCTAGGTAATGCTGGAGAGAAATAAAGCATATAAATCCTCTACTAGCTAAGCATATTTGTCCAAGAGATACCTTAGTTGACGGGGTCAAGCGATGCATGTAGAGGAAGGATCAAGATCAGATCGTGGATTTGCCTAGAGCACTTACTGGCAGGGAAGGTTCCAGTAGAGGAACACCTACCTTGGCTCATGCATCTGCATCATGTCCTTCGAAAACGTTGACGGCAAGCCCGACGTCAAAGCATAGCCGACTACTTGTCACACAACAAACAAACTCCTTCCACGATAAGAGCTGAAGAGAAAACTCTCCATCCTCATCCGACTTTACATTTAACAGCGAACATCTGGACAGCCACAGACAAGAGAGTCACGAAAAAGTCCCTCACGTGCTTACAGCATAACATTCCCCAACGGTTTTGAGATTCAAGATGCTCCGGAACAACCCAGCTACTAAGATATCTGCGAATCGGCGAACAGTTATAACCTATAAACCATACTCTAGAGGGGCGACTTGTCATCTCGCTAGTCAACATGGCATCATCAATAGCTAATTCCACTTGCTACTAGGTGCGGTTGTACAAAACGAGAGGCGCCACAACCCATCGGTTATAAGCCATTGGTTCAAGTCGATTTGAGAGTCCAGGTCAAGACCGCCTGTGCGGTGAGAGATTATTGCCTCTGTTTGAATATTACTCTTATTAGCCGAGCAATCAATCCCCTACTGCGAGATCTCTGCAGCAAGCGGACGTCGAGACGGACCAGCCACCGCCAAGTCGGACACATTTCATAGACTGTGCCATTGTGTAATGACGCTGACCAAGGCAACATTCTTCCCACTGAATTGACCTACGGCTACCCTCCAAACTAGACGCCATGCCTGTCCGGTTCCTGAGGGGCACTGGACTACCGGTAGACCGCGATCCCGCATCTACATGTCATGTCTAGCCACTTGCTTGGGTTGTTAGCACGGCTGTCTTGTTTGGTGGAAATGGGTAGTTAATTTTCTGCAGCGTGCAATCGCTCCCCTGCCTCAACCCCTGTTGCTTGGCATTGTTAAATAAACGGATATGGAAGCTGACTGACAAATACAGACTCACGACCTCATTCTCACTCCCCCGAGCAGATTCGGCATCAATAAGCTATGAGATGACCGTGACGAGCACGCTGCCAGGGAATCAGCCTCGTCCTATTATTATACATCCGCCCGCTGCTACATAATAGCTCAACACGAGGCTCACCAGCCCGAATCAAATCAAATCAACCCCTCCTTCGAGACATTAGAGTGTGGGGTTGCCATCCGGCACGTCACTTGACCCACCTCGCAACTGAACAGTCACCAATGACTCGATCTTCCGCTCTCAACCGCGGTGACGGTATCCTATCAGTTTCATCTTCCTCCCATCTTGATTGCCAGCCAGTCGGTCCGTTATTCTTCATGCTCTCCCTTGCATTAAATGTTAGAAAAGAAGGGTTACAGGCAGCCTTTCGGCTGCATCCATTTAATTAAGGTGCCTACTACAGCTTCATCAGTTGCATATTGGTCACAGTGCTCACAAAAATACCCAGCTGATGTGGATACCGGACTCCTCACGTGCGTCGACACCGGATATGTTGTTGGCCGACTTTCAGGCCTGTCTGACAAGTTAGTTGGTATGGACCTCGGCCTTACATCTACCGTACACCAACTCCTGACATATTATGAGATGGCGCATATTCTTCGACGGGTCTGTAGTTGGGGCCAGCTGTTAGCTGCTACCTTAGCCCAAGGTAGCAGTGTTCTGGAACAAACGTGAGTTACACTAGCGCTCTGTAGGTTCACCTGGCTGCGTAACTTATCGCAGTGCATTGACGCGCACAAACCCGTGCCGGCTTCCCCGCGGTGCCCACCCGACCTCACGTGCTATGACGATATTGGCTTGATTGGGTTTTGTGCGCTTACTATGTCATACATATAACAAATACTATTGGTCTGAAGAACCAGCTACGAGGAGGATGTATTATTCATTCAACTCATAATCGGAAAGTGGACATCGAGGTTCCGTAACGCCTTTGCCGTCTTGAAAGTTGAGTCCTGAAGATGGTATCGGTATCCCTTACTAGATCCTCTTCTGTCAGCATGTTATTTATGAATTCCATGCCTCGATGTCAGCACAGCACTGCCGGGTTGTCTTGGCATCCAGCTCGTGATACAACCAAATCAGGCACCATATTTGTCACTAGCAGCTAGGAACTTCAAGTCATAACCCTCATCCATTGCGCTTCTCTTTCCGTTCTGCTAGCAGCAGGCTTCCAGATTCCCACCTGATCGCTCATGTAAGGAGCGAGCAAGAAGGAGAATGCTATTCTCCAGTCACCAGTCTCATATAGTCATACGTGACTTAGTCACTTCCCTCTGGCATGGTCAGGTATGCATGGCTATCAAGGTCGGGTTCAAGTTAGTACATACGTAGTATGTCTGGCAATAAGCCTGGCCATTCCACACGGTGAAATGGCTCGCTCCACACAGACCCGACCATCCCGAGGTTATGCTACTCTCGAAACATATTACATCATGCTTGGGATCTGACTATGTCAATAGGAAATGGCTTGTTTCATTCGTCTGACAAACCTAACTTTGCCCCATCTATCGAAGACGGGAAAGCCCCTAAACCGAACACGAAACATTTCTTGATAAACCACAAGTTACTCAGAACAAAAAGAGACACACTTTCACGAGGCTTCCCGGTATACTCTACTCTTGTTCCTTGGCTGGTGGGGGACCGCCGCCAGTGGTTGGGAGACCCATGAAGATCTTGAAGTAGTCCTGTCAACTGTGTTAGCAAAAAGTATCGGAGAAAGGGTTGCGTTACCATGGAGATCATGCCGGAGTACTTACATAGATCATCCACTGAAGGCCGGTGAGGGTACCGATCATGACAATTCGCACGGGGAGACCGTTCCAGAGACCACCGAAACCAATGTCCTTGTATATCCTGCCCATAGCGCTACCGAAAGCTTCTCCGGGTTGCCGGTTCGAATTCAGCTTGCTGACCATGACATCTGCAGGGTGAGAGACTATAGCACAAAGAATACCAGCCATGTAACCACCAGTGAAGGATACGCCAGTCTGGGCAGCCTTGCTGTAATCGCTCTTTTGACCGGGCAAACGGTCGTAGATCATCTCAACAATGGTTTCGAAGGAGGCAAACTTCATCATAGTGTAAGGAATTTGGCGGCCCCAGAGCGGATACAGACCTTTGTACAGGCCAGCGACGCCCTCCTTGCCTGTAATTGTGCTGATGCCGTGGAATGTTCCAGTGTAGGGGTTAGGGATAGAGCCTTGCATGCGGACCTTGACAGCTTCAAATGGGCAGAGCGCGAGGTCGGCAAGAAACTCAGCTGATGCAGATGCGGCTAGATACAAACCGGTCTTGTACTTGTACGCAGCCTCAGGGCCGGCCATATCGGAGTAAGTTTTCTTGAAGTATTCATACCAACCGTACTTGAAAGCACCCTGGGCAGAGTAGCCAAAGAGGGTAGGGCTCCATCCAGTAAAGATACCGCGGACGCCCTCACCCCGGTAGATCTTGCCCCAAGCCTGGAAATTGCTGGTATAAAGTTTGGAGTCTACTTGACGACGGGTCTTTACGAGATCCAAGGGAGTTACAGCAGCGTGAGTGAGGCCCTGAATGAGGTTAGTAGAAATTCCCGATTGACAGATAGTTCTGAGCCAGGGGATTCTCTTTCATATAAACTCACAGCTGGACACTTACGCAAGCCATCAAACCACCAAAAGTACACGCGGCATAGTACTTGCCCGAGTACAGCTCAATATGCCCAGTCTTAGCCTGGGCTTTTGCGCTCGCCTTTTCGAACTCGGCGGTCGCCTCGGTGCTTAGCTGCTTGGCCTTGCCCTTCGCATCTTCGACAACGGAGGAATGAGCGGGGAACAGCTCAGTGCGGGCTTGATAAGGCGTGCGGGTTGTTGCCAGGAGAGGACTGTAGAAATTCCCCTGGAGGGTATCTTTGGAGGGGTGAAAAGGGGACATTGTAGCTGTCCTAGGCAGGTGGTAGCTCTACTGGTTTGTTAGCGAGAGTGCGTGTAAGTCGAGAGTGGAGCTAATCAATTGTCCATCCTAAGGTGAAGTGCTACGTAGAGTTGTGATGAGAGCGATAGAGAAACAGGTCTGAGGAAGAGGGCAAAGGATACGGGAAGAGATGATGCGCCCGATCGAGCCGGCTATTGATGTAATGCGACACGGAAGGAACGGTTGCTTTGATTGAACCTTACCTGATATGTCTTGCAGCTCCAACACTGGGATGGATTTGATACGGGCAGTTATTGCGCCTTGAGGAGAGTAAGTAAGAAAAGGAAGATGTCGCAGGATAAGATGGAGGGGAGAAGCCAGGAGTTATCAAGATGAGGCAGGTCAGATCAGGTTCAGGTGTAGCGTATGGTCCTACCTTATCTCACGGAGTTAATGGGAAGGTGGTGCACACCAATTCCGTGGCAGGCGTAGTCAATTGATCGTCCGACGGTGACATCACACCTATGACACGCCTATCACTCTTGCCGTACGGATTCGTTTCCTCATTTGGGCTCTTGATAGAGCCAGGCAACTATCGCCTCATCTTTTGTTATTCACATGTTGAGCTACACCATGCTCCCATAAGAAATACAATTCAACATACCCCGCTCAGATCGATCTTCTCGTTGGCACTACTTAAGAAACTCCTTAGCGGGACGATCCACGGTCGACCTCAGTGCGTAGTGGGGACAGCTAGAGCTTCATTGCTGCCAAATCCGGTGTGTGGTTTATTTCGACAGCTCGCTATGCGGGACATTGGGTGATAGAATAAGTGCCACGTAAACTCGGTCATCTCGAACATCCAGCACCTTTATCTATCTACATTTCGAGTTAAGAATTCTGTGATATCCTACTAAGCTTGGGGAAAGACTGCTGTTAAGCTCTACGTAGTTGAATACATCCTGCTAATATAATCAAGTCTATTGTGATACAAAGAATGAGTTACAATCGGTTAAGTAGTAAACTGGTCCATGTCATGATACTAGTAAAAAACGTATATATAAAAAAACAGCTACATACTATTTTTTCTCTCTGCCCCACCCTCTTCTGAGGGAGCCTTTTGCGTGACTCCAATCAGTGAGTACCTTAACTACCTATTGTAGAGACTTGCCCCGCGATCACTTCCGACTCTGACATCTTGTACAGACCAAACCTTGGACGCCAATCCACTCTCAGCTTTTGCCTTCAACAAACGACATCTTTTCAGAATAGCTGTCGCATACATCATGGCTACTGCTACTGCTACGGCGTCGGCCACGACACAACCCCTCGTCACGAAGTGGTCTTCTCGATATCGTGGGGTATGTCCTGTTTTGTCTTGAGTTGCTCATGACACCACTTTACTCTCTGGTCTACATGCGCGCACCTTATAGAGAACTCTATGTATTTTTGAGTTGGTAACAAATACTCCAATACTAAGTAACGCACTTTAGGCCACCGTCGAAGACCTCGACCCTCCCGCCGCACTCTCCCTCAATCCCTCCGATTCTATCTCTCTTGCTCTCCTACACGCCTTTGAGCGCGACTACACGCACCTGACGATTGTCGATTCCGAAACCCGCGCTCTTCTAGGGTACCTCTCTATCCCGCATCTGCAGTCCCTGCTCGACTCGGGCAAAGTCAAGCCTGACGACCAACTCTCGGCCGCCATGACACGATTCCAGCGCAAGGGCCGCACCTACAAGGTCATCACCATGGAGACCACCCTCGAGGAGCTCGAGTGCTTTTTCCGCGGCGGGATTTCCGATGGGCCCTGGAAGCAGGAGTTTGCTGTCATCACTGATGAGAAGAGGAGGTTTGTCCTAGGCGTTGCAACGGTGCAGGACCTCGAGGAGTTTGTGAAGCGAAGACCCGAGTAGATGGTGCCGTTTTCCGATGCGGGAATTACTGGATGTGTGCCTTTCTATGAAGACCAGGGCAGAGCACAGGATACGGCGAAAAAGGACTGGCCGTGAGAACTGTGGAAGGTTAACAAAATAACAAAGAATTAAGCATCACGGATGGGCGTTGGGGTAATAATGACCTGAACATCATAAAGAATATTGCGGTGGGCTCATTACAGCCCGCCAGGCTGGAAAGCTGCTTTCAACATAGCGCAAGATCTGAAGGATAATACACCTTCATGGATATAACTCTGGTGTAGCTCAATTGCTGCGTATAAACACTCAGTTTTAAGGATGACCTCATGTTGGCCAATCAGTTATATTTGTTTCCTGAGCAAACTATTGCTTGGGTCCTCGAGCAGTAATACAGGATCCGCGCCATGAGACGTTCTTCCATATAGGTCAAATAGCGGAAAAATCCATCCCTAGCCCTGGTAGTCGTAGATGAGCTTGGCAGTAACTCTCTTTTCACCCTTGGTCACCAGCACGTGCCTCACATACCTTCTCTCGCCCTTGACCTCCTCAAAGCCCCAGATTTGAGTAGCAACCCAGCCGTTGTCGAGGCTCTCGGCGATACTCTGGACGAACTTGCCGTCGCCCTCAACAAGCCAGCCCTGCTTGAGAAAGTCGTCCTCGAGCTCGTCAAGAGTGACGAACCGAGAGCGGCCCTTGACGTTACCAAATAGCCAGTCAGAGTGCTCGCGGTCGTTGAAGTCGAGGCAGCGGTTTTCCTGGGTGCTTGTCAGGCCAGAAGCAGACTGGGTGATGTCGATGTGGGTGACGACGTCGGTGGAGGTGTTGGGTGGCTTGGGAGGGGCATTGTATTGGTTAACATCGATGGTGATGGTGGCCAAGCCGATTCCCTTGCGAGTAAGGTATCCGATGCCCTGGAGGGAAAGGACAGGATCTGAGCTATCAGACAGATTCTTGTTCTGTTGTGAAGTATATCAGTCTCAAGACTCGCTTTATGTTGACGTGGGGGTTGTAGAACATACGAGAACCCATTTACCGTTGAGGTCGGTGATGGTCTTTTCAGCAGGGGCAGCCATTGTTGCAGTGAGTTTGATACTGATATGAAGTAGTTGCTGTGTGTTGGTGTAGGTAGGTTTTGAGGAGAAGAATGTTGTAGTTGGGAAGAGTGAGTTGAGACGATTAGAGGTTGAGGTGTTGATAAGTCTCGGCTGAGCTGGGCTGCTGGTGGAACGAAACGACGCTACCAGATGTTCTTTCCTTTCAAGTATACGCACAGCACAAATGCCTTGTAATTGCCCCAAACTTAGAAATATGGCGAGAAAAGTAGAAATGTCGTGCTACAAGGATGACCTGTTATTTATACCTTTTATATGCTTCTATAGTTCTCCAACAGCGAGATTGAGCGTGGTAATCACAAGCAAAGCCAAGCAATGACGCACGCATGTGGCCGAGGTCAATTGAACGACCAATAGTGTAATCACGTTTATTATCTATCCAAGACGACACTGCAAATCTCGAGCTTCAAATCCCTAGCAGCTATACAAAAGCAGTAGGTGTTCAATCTTCACAAGGATGCTGGTAGACGACAAGTGGTAGGTGTGCGTGTATGAAGCCCCCAGTGCGGGGTTGAAGGGTTCCGGTCCCCGAAAGGCTTGCAAGGGGAAGCCAACTCGAATCTCGGGAGGCCGAGGATGGTTCGAATGGGGAGCCCCGAAACTCCCAGTAGTCGGACTTTTCTCACAGTTATACTACTATATGTCTTGTACTCGGTATACAGACAGACAGAATAATCATGTCGATCTCTCATACTACTTAACATCAGCACGTTAGCAAATGGTTATATCAACACCAGCAACTCATACAAAAGCCCAAAGTTCACGATGTCGACCAAAATCCCTCCAGGGTCCCCTCCCCGTATTGCCAATTCACTTCCACATGCCTCTCATCTTTCCCCTTCATAAACCTCGGCTCAAACCCATTCCAGGGGCTACTCCATTGCCAATAAACCCCCGGATAATCAGGACTGTCACGACAATACCATACACGATCATGGCTGACTGCAACGCAACGCACCCTGACACAGCGTTTATAACCCAAATTTATATTCAACATGTACAAGCATACTTGCCTATATTAATAGTCGACCCGCTCGTTCGACTTCACTCATCTTCCACGACCTCTCTTTAGAACTCCGGGAGCCAGGTCGTGCGTGTGCAGCATCTTTAATCTACCTCCCCAGGCATCGCGATCATCTGCCGTCTACGCCAATCCTCGTCTGACACTAAATCAGTTGCAGCTCAGCTCTATCGAGTCTTCTCACCGCTGCTCTTCATGCATTTGGCTCATCGTCCTGGGTATCGTCCCTTCCAGCAACAGGCGGTTTCTTCGCTAAGTCGAGTTCATGCAAGAAACAAGTCAAAATTCACATGGATATCCTCCAACACATGCTATATCATGTTATGTCGTGTCGCATCTGTCATCTTCACCCCTTTCTCCGACTTGCTCTCATGGCCACCAGTTCATCTTCTTGTAGCTTTCAATCACCTCTTCGATCAACTCCTTGTTGAGAGCAGGCTTCTTATACTCAAAGCCCAATACTGTCTTGAGTCTTGTGCCGTCCATACTGAGATCCGTATCCTTGAGCAGTTCCTTCTCCATGAATGGGGTCAACGGTCCTGGTCGCGTAATGCCCGCATCGGCAAGGAGGTCCGCCCAAGGTCCCAGAAGTTCATCGTTCACATCATCCACGACACTATCGAGGTTGAGTCGAGCAAATGTGCTGATAAGCTGACCCTGGAAACCAGTCTCGATCTTGAAAATGTCGCCAATGATGGTTGCTATGGTGCCCTGGCTCGTCGCGCCCTCGTCCACAATGTTGAAGATGGGAATCTTGCCCATGCTGGCCTCGTCCCACTTTGACTTGCCAGCGGCAAACCATGCCGCAATATCCCACAACGCACGCGTCACATCGTCGATGTGTGCTGTGTTGGTCCGAAGGTCTTTGGTCCAAAGCCACTTCATCTCGTCTTCCAGGTGTTGGTAGGTGCGGGCCATGCACAATGCTGTCGCAACCCATTGAGAAGCATAAGGTCCATACACGTGCGGTAGGCGCACAATGATAAGGTTCAGTCTGTACAGCGTGTCAGTGCATGATGTGTCAGAATTTGTGTCCCAATATACCCTTCAATCTTAGTAAGCTCCTCCTCAGCCTGCAACTTGAAAACGGCAATCCGGTTCCATGGTTTCAGCTTGTCTCCTTCTTTACTTGGTGATGAATCCGACTTGTACACCATGCCTGTACTCAGTTCGATAAAGGCTTTGACGCCTCTCTTAGCTGCCTCGTTCCCGAGTGCAATAGAGAGGTTCAGAGACCTCAACTTGTAAACTTCATCCTCTTGCGAATATCTTGTCTCGCCGCCGCAGTTGAAAACATAATCCCATTGTTTCCCATCGGCTCGGTCGAAAATCCTTGCTAATCCTTCTATCAAGAGGGAAACCACCTCGTTAGCAGCTAATTAATCACAGTTGAGAGCCGCTGGCACAAACAAGCGGGGTCTCCGACAGCGTAAGCAGCGCAAAAAAACTCACCAGGTCTACTAGCATCAGCCTGCATGAACTTGTCTTGTGAACAAGCCTCAGAAAACTCAGGGGCCAGCCATGCCAGTTGGGGTAGAACTTTGTCAACGAGCCTCACATCGGAAGCAAGCTCGTTCTGGTGAATATAGAGGGCCAGGAAGCGGCCGATATAGCCAAGCCCCCCGATGATCAAGACCGAAGGCTTCTCGGCCATGATCGTGAGAATTGTGATGGTCGAATCGTAATCTGTCGTGCGCAAACGTGGGGTCAAGACGAGGGTACAGATGCCTCGATGTCGGCGGCGCAAAGGCAATATATGCGGAGGTGAAGGTAGGCAAAACAGCAAAGCAAAATACACCTAAACTCCGTAGGTTTAGTGAGATGTTTCGATCGAAACTCGGTTATCCTCGTGAAGCAGACCAAGGTTTGCTGTGTGAGAAATATCGAGCCTAGGTACAGAATGAATTTGTTCCGCTTTAGGGGCTGAGTAGACGGTACGCCAGCCAAGAGGTCCCACGGGGTGCCAAAGATGGACGGATGGTTATGCGAGACTCGGTTTGATTTAGCGTTGGTCGAAGCGAGGTAGTTCGGGTCTCTCGTGGGAGAGCGGGCTGGGCAATGACCTAGCTAGGTAGTTTGATCGAGAGAGAAGGGCCGCAATCTGATATTGGGTCACGGACGTAAGTACATATTGGAACATGAAGGAGCAGTGCTAGGACATACATGCAGTAATACAAGCTTGGTACTTGTTGCTTGTTGTATCGTATCGAACCCTGAAAGTGGTGGTGCGACGGCGTAGAGACGAAGTGCGGGAGCAAAGGGGAACAAGATTGATCCAAGGCGGGAAGGGCAGCGGGAGGACGGACGGAAGACGGAACCAGATGGGCGGGATGGGAAGTAGGAGTGGAGGAAAACACGATCAACAAGTGTGGTAATTTCAACTTTGCGAGGGCACGAGGCGGCGCACCAACCGCTTTCTGGGACGAACGATGGATGGGTACCCGACCAGGGGTCTAACTAACATCAAGAAACCCCAACTTCTACAAGGCTCTTGTCCTTGTTCTTGAACGAGGCCACGAGACCGAGCCAGAACCAAAACCAAAACCAAAACCAGGGGAGAAACAATTAATAAGGCCTTTGGGTCTTTGGAACTGTATCGCTGAGGGGTGGGTTTGATAGACTGAGAAGCACTGAAGCAGTAGGAGAGTGGGGATCCTGTTGGGAAAAACGAGGGGGAGAATCGATCAGTGTAAAAGAGTGTATGTAAGAGTGAGTGGGATGCAATGTGGACTCCTTTTCCAGCAAAGGGGGCCCAAATTTTGACGCTGGCTGCTCTTTAGTTTAATGAGGGCGTGCTGTGGGTTTAGTAGTATGGGCGCGAGACGCCCGGTCAAAAGATTGACATTCTAGACATTGTGCCCTACTGACAATCGGGCACCAAGACGTCACTCATCTTATTCCATCAGTCGCTTCTGAGACTGAGACTCTTGTTTCACAATGCCCAGTGGGTGGTGGTGACCTTGAAATCCTGTGGTACAACAAGAATGCCTTTGTATTCTATATCGGAGCAGCTGGCACGTTCGATGGCCGCCATGTATAAAATGGGCACAGTAACCCGAAAGGAACAGTGGCCTGAAAGATGAGTTAAGAATGCATATGCGGGCAGGCTGTGGAGGGGTCTTTTCGAATCCTATGTAATTAGGTACATGGATGTACGGAGTGGTACCGCCAAGAGGGAGCCCGTTTCAACCACTCTGTTCCTACTCAGAGTCAGAGTGACTTCAGGGCTCAGCTCAAGGCTCTGACCAGATTACAGTTCTTTTCCTGGCTTGAGTTGAGACTGCTTGCTGTAATTATTCGACAACTTGATCCAACGCTTTCGACTCTTCCATCCGTTCTCTGGCAGTCAGTCTCGGTAAGGAGCTGACAAGTACATTTTCAGATGAGAGTCAAGACCGAAGAATGGTGCAAAGATGCAGATACCCAAACTGTCTTGGGTCAGTGGGGGTAACCGTCCTGTACGGTAGCTGGCGGAGATGCGAATTGGCGGTCATGGTCATGCGGCTAGACCACCAGAGAGCTACAGGATGGACTTGCAGGGTGCCCCGTTCATCATATCGCCAGGCTAGCACCTAGCTACCGAGCTTGCTGTGGGCCTTCATGTTCGTCATTGTCCTTACGACAAGGGGCATGCCAACACCGACAGGGGACAAGGGCTTGGTAGCATGACAACCGCCACCCACGCCTGAGACGACCTCTATCAGGTCTTTGTTTTGGCAAAGTGCAAGTAGCCCCATTTAGGTACTCGACCTTGACAAGACAAAGGAAAGGCATGACAGCCGTGTCCCCATTTTGCGCATCGCCATTGCAATGGCTTCATCGTCCGCAACATCGGCTTGCTCGAAAGATACATCCAAGACACCATGGCCAGTCCAGGGGAATGTGCTTGGTTGGTGACGGCGCTTATTCTTGAAACCATATCTGGCGTACGGCATGGCGCAAAACAGGTTCGAATTGTGAGACCATTTTCGCATGTACACAAGTTTGTGTCGCCATATAAGTAACTACGAAGTTTAGCAGGCTCTCCATCCAATAATTGAGTATTTGCTGGGGAGTCTGCACCTGCATCATGTACATGAACTCTTTATCAGCGCTCGTCAACATCCAGCTGAGACAAAGCAATGGCTCCTTGGTGAGGGATAAATTGGTAATGCAATGCAGTGTACGGAACGCTCAGCGCTCTACTGTGGACTAAAGTTGGTTTTAGCGCTGGCTGCCGGGATGTATGTAGATCCAAGGCCCCGTCCGGGCCGCCAACAGGACTATCTTGATCTGACTGAATAATGCTGTGTGTACTTTATGTAACTGGACCTGCCAGTCACCCAACGCCGCTCTGGCGTGCGACATTAATTTCTTCCCCGCGACTTATGACTTGCCCTATGCCTGGTGTGTAGAGGCCAGACGGGATCTGATTCAGGGACATGGCACGCTTCTGTCAGGTGGTAGCATGTGGCAAGCGGCAAGCGGCAGGAACAGGAACCGCACGATGCGGGGCCTTTCTAGAATTCTTCCATTTGCGCGCTGAGCGTACCAATGACGAAGAGGAGATGCAAAAGTGAGCACTGGACAAAGAGTGAAGAATGAAAAGGAGGCTGTTTTAGCTGTTGAGACAAGCTGCCGCGTGCAATCAGTAACCTGCCTTCATCAAGTACCTACAGTAGGTAGCTTTCCAACATCCAGGGTCTTCGCCAAGTCAGGTATCACCTACCTAGGTACGGAGTACCTGCCTCTACCTAAGGCAAGATAGCCTAGGGCACTTGCTCACTCATACTCACCTGCCTTCGAATAAGCAAGTTACCTGCGGCTACCGGATCAATTCACTAATTATTGATTCCTCCGCCTTCATATCACAGCATTACAACCATAAGCCGCCATTGGCAATACCAGCGGCTAATGAATAATAATAAAAAAGCCAGACTGCGCCAACAAGTTAGTGCAAGCGTCTGATACCTACAGTAGCATGTTCATCGCTAACTATACGTGCACACGACGTCTTGGAGCACGTTGTTCCGATCAACGCGGTTTACATGCAAATGCACGACACAGACCTCACTGCGGCTACGGGGCGCATGGTCAGGAGCAAGCGGCAAACGGCAAGCGAGCCAAGTAGGCAAAGGCAATCGAGGAGAGTGTGCTCCTTGTCGCTCTCAGATCACTCTTTGACATGCCTTCGACTCTCGAGCCTTGGAGGCGAAACTAGCTGGTTAGTTATCCCTGGACTTCGGAACCCTGCCAAGTGCCAAGGCTTCTGTCACATCTGACAGAGGAAGGGCTACTGCATTTTGCAACCACTTCCCCATCTTCAGCCCGGCCTCAAGCTCGCGCCCATCTCCATTTCGAGGGTGAGACCCCCGTTCGTCACTAGAATCCTCTACCGTAGACAGCATAACGATGTCTAGCATATCTGCAGTACAAGGCTGTGACCTCACACAAATCTCGCAGTGTCGTGTCGATACATTTTGTAGAACTTGTGATCTCTCTGACTCAGAAGGTCCCAAGTCCATGGCCTTTAGTGCAGTTTAGTGCTCTGGCGCTCGTACATAAATTGACCATGTCAAGCCACCAACTTCCGTGCCGCAGAGCCTTGTGAGCGAGAGTGTTGGACGCTTCGAACAGCAGCTCGAAGTTGAATGGCGAGGCATGCCTGCAAAATGTACGCGGTGTCAAGCGAAAGTCTACATAGCTCAACTGGAAGGGATTCTTCCCATCGAGGAGTCCCTTCACTTGGCATCGACCTCCATGTGTTCATCGCCGACATAAAAATAACCTATCTAGCTGCCTATTCGTCTTGACGACAAGATTTGATCGACATCTAGAGTCGAACTAGTACCAATAACTCGCAGGCCCGTCCCTGGAACCACATTCAGAACAGGTAACGCCTATACTGTCGTGTTGCCTGCTTCATCTCCATGTCATATAGGCCAGCAGCAACGAAGATGGCAGGGCAATATCGTGTCGAGGCATTCTAACCCCATCCACCATCATTTTAAAGTTGCCCGTACTGGTTGTACCGGCCTTCTCGTACTTACTATGTGCATAAGATAATAAGTTGGGAGACATGTTTAAAATCTACTTCGGGGCTTTCAGGCAATAACTCTGGTCAAAGAGAGGTCGTTACAACAATCAGTGGTCGCATCTAATTAAGCCCCGGCGACAGTACAGAGGACAACACTCGTCCAGGACGCCATCATGGCCTAGTACATACATCCCAAACGCGATCTATCAAACTTCTTCCTAGCAAATATCAACGTAAACCGATCTGGGACGGGCTTGTCCATCCTTATCATCTCCTCATGCTGCCAATGAGCTCTCGCTGTGCCTCACGGTCTCGCGCTCCCTCGCTCAAGCTTCCAATGCTCCTCAGGTCACCCACCACGTCCTTGGCCTTGCCAAAGTAAACTTCTTGCAACAGATTGCGCATCTTGAGTTCCATATCCTCAACCAGGCGCCCAACGTTGGCAATGTGGCTATCGTCGTTCTCAACAGGGAGATCCTGCTCGACCTGGCGTGTCATGTTGCCGCTCAGATCCATCTCGCCCAGGTTTCCACCAGCTGTAGATAGTGTCAGGATCACTGTCGATGTGAGCTTGTAGTGGGTGCTTCGTCCTCGCTCGATGGCCTCGAAGACATGAATAGAGTCCCAAACACCCTCGGTGCTGCCGCCTTGGGGAGAAGCTATAAGTAGATATCATGTTAGCGCACGCAGCTCCAAACTCTGGTGTACAGCTGGTAGGGGATTCCATACATTTCTTGAGGAGCACAACTCCTGCGAATCCATCATCGAGGTTCCAAAAGTAAACACTGCTCACGCCGCCTTCGTAGTATAAATCACGATAAACATCGAAGGCCTCGTTCGCCTTGACCTCCATCTTGCGAACACGCTCGCTCGGGATCGCACCCTCGCCAGCGCCCTCATTCCCTCCAGTTCCTACACCTCCAGAGCCAGCCTCATCCAGGGGCGGTTCGAACTGGTTGGACCACGGTGAGCGGTAGCTGTCGCCATCGCGGTTGTAGTCGCAGAGCAGGTAGTCTCGGCCGGTCTGCTTGCAGCGGCGCACGGTGAGGGGCTGGTCGACGGACGAGAGGAGATCTTCGGTCAGGTCCGGGGCGATGGAGATGATAGCGTTGAGGTGGTCGGTCGTCTGCTTGGGGTTGAGACGACGGAGAAGGTCGCTTTTTTTTTTGGATAAGACGGTCAGCTACGAGTGCAACGTATCACCGCGCGAGAGGACAGGATTACTCACAGAGCTGAGTCGAAAGGATCAACAGCCATGGTTACGGATTCGCGTGTTCTTTATACGCAATAATCGGGCGATAGGGAGGATGCTGTTGTCAACTGGAGAGGATACCCAGAAGTTAGTGGTTTGGGTGGTTCCTATTGAACGTCGAAGGTGAAGCTCTGCGACGTTATGGAGTAGCGGGGTCGCCTGGAGCTCCGTGTGGAGTATGTACTAGACTACCTAATCCATGTAAGCTCAATTCCCGATTGAGTACGAGTATGAAACGCCCCCCGGTTGAGCTCAAGGCAGCTGATGAATGTGATGGACAGACATGGATAACACACAACAGTTCTGTCCAACTATGAGAGATCTTGTAGCTCATGTACGTACTGTTACGATCTTATCAGGACTACATAGTCACGATTCAACTACTGCCTAGCAGGTAAAACTGAACGGAAAGAAAATCGATTGAAAAAACACATACGCATTCGTAAAGAAATAAGCCCTCAATGATACCTCATAGAGACAAGCACTACTATACTAGATGGCCAAGAATCAGTAGTGGCAAGGCTTTCAGCAACCAGCATACTGGACCCCTTGACCCAATGCCCATAATATATATCCACCTCCCCAGGAACGTCCTATAATTTTTCCATCTGGAAGACACCGCCCTGGGCCATCGTCTCTCTCATTCTTTGCGTCTTCCTCCCTTTTGCGTCACCTTTGAATGAACCTCGCAAAACAGAGAACGCATTGCCCTCGCCGCTCGCAAGCCCAAGACCAGCCCATCTTCCGAACTCATCATACAGCAAGTTTCGCCTCTAACGCCGCGCCCAGAAAATCCACCAGTGGGCGAATCGCCAAGAAAGTGACCTCAAAATTTGACAAGATAAACCCCAGATGTTAGGCATCCAAGCCATATCGAGCAGACAGCTGGGTCGAGCTGGCCATGTTGTCTGTGCAAGGTACTAGTAAGCTGTATGGAGAACCCGATAGCTGTACTACGCAATGTTGAGTTGCGTCTTCGGGGACTCGATGAGCTTGCTGACCAAAGCAGACAAAGTCAAGTTGTTCGGTCTCTGATTGAGCATTCATTCAATCCCAGCACCGCATATCAGACAGTAGGCCTTCTCGGTCCAGGTCTTTTCGCCACCCGTGACGTTCTCACGTAGGTCACGAATCTCCCATGCTGTAGGCCCTTCCTGCATCTTAAGGTTGGCCTCAAAGAGTCCCAAGTATGGCTTATAGTCTACGCTCTTCTTCTTGCGACCCTTCTTGGCCGATCCTTTGATTGATCCCTTAGCTGATGCGGCAGCGATAGATCTCAACGGTGTTGGTCCTGGTGTTGGGGTTTCGGTCTCTCGGGGTGTTTCTCGAACCACCTTCTTGACGTGTACGTTATCTTGAGTCTCTCCAGAGCGGACGTCGATCGTAGGTTGGGTCTCCTTCTCCTCGGCATCAGTAGGCGATAGAGGGCGCATTGCCTCCTCAGTCTTTTCTTCCTTGACAACTGCTCCCTCGGTTCGATGAGGCTTATCGGTGCCTAGTCGTTCGTAGACTTGCATGAGAACGTCGTGAGCCAAACATTCGCGATGCATCCATTGCCCACATTCCGAGCTTGTGCATCCTATGAGAGTTCTGTCGGGGTTCGCAGGGGTTTGGCATTTGCACATAATATCAACCGACTGTGTAAGCGTTAGCAACAGTGGATGTGAAAGGGGATATCGCACAGCATACAGAAAGTTGTGAATTGCGGCAGTCGTACGCTTGACGCCAGTAAAGCGCGTCCTGAATCTCCTCGTCGTCTGACTCAATCCATTGGTTGACTGTCGCGGGTTGTGTAACACTGACGACGTTGATGATATCCACTAGAATATCCTATTAGTCGTGCTACATATGGTATCAGCGAGTATCTGGAACATACTATGGTTGGAGGCGATCAGTTCGTTAGCGCCGTGATACGACTGACGGCCTTGCACAGTCTTCTTGCCGTCGATGGTACCGGGAGGCAGCTCGTCGGGCCAGTACATCCAATAAACGCGAGCGTAAACATGGTGCTCATCGGAAGCTCGGATCTCGAGGATGCGCGCAACCCATTCATCGTTAGATCTTTTGAAGCCACCTTTACCATCATTTTGGAGCTTTTGATGCTCAACGGTCGACTCGTTGGCAACAAAGACGAAACCTTCGCTATAGTACTTGATGCTATTAACTATGAAGGATTAGCCACAAGTCAGCCACGATTTGAAACATGGCGAGATGTCATCGGATACTTACGAACAAAGCTGTTGTAACGCGTCATATCTTGCCATCGCTTGCCAGGTTCAACTGTATAATACAAGTCCATCGTGTCGTGGGTCTTGAAGCTACCCGTAGGGGAGAAGGGAGAGATTTGGATTTGGACTCGTTTATCGTCATCTTGACCGTCGCGCTTTCGCTTCTTGTTTTTATGACGTTCCTGTTCTGCGCGCGTCGGACTATTCGCGTACGAAATTGTGAAAGGGCACTCTGCGCGATTCTCCTCCCCGACAGAGCGCGATCGCTTTCGATTGCTCATCGTGGCGTTTTGATGTGGTTGGGTATGACCGCGTCGAGAGTGGAGAGAAGAGGGAGGGGCTTCCAGAGGCAAACAAGTTGCGCGATGAAATGGCTAGAAAATGAATAAAAACGAGGAGTGGATGAAAGGATGATGATTTGTCAAGAGTATAGCAAACTTGCGATGCCGTGTTGTGAGCTGAGCCGAGCCCAAGCTGTCTTTGAGCGACAAGCCGCGGCCTGCTGCGATGTCCTGTGCGCACGAGAGGCTCGATTTGTCTGGGAGAGCAACGTCGCAATCTGCGGAAGAACTAAGAACAGAGCCAAAAGCACGAGGGACTGCCGGCACGTGACTCAGCTGGCACTGGGGCCACCAAAGCTGATGAATGGAGTAACAGCTCAACCTAAGAGCTAAGGTGTCCAACGCGTCAGGACAAGTTAGTTCGAGTCTGGGCGCAAGCTTTTGGTTGCGCTTCACGATTTGTTTTGGTGGTCAGAGGTCAAGAGTAAGGTGAAAGTGGATGGAGGAGACGCGATGCGGATGCTTGCAAGTGCAAAGTTTTAGTCAACGTATGCAGTTTGGCCGTTTCAAAGCGGGAAGGACGGACGTGGGAGGGGAAAGGGAAAAGGCAGGCGCGTTGTATTTCACGCTTCGGTGTCGGAACTGAGATCCGTACAAGGAAGTGCCCTTCCAGAACCTCCGACCAATCTGACAGACTACATCCGTACCTTGATTACTTTCGACATCCCTGATAGAAAGCACCAGCGAATGCAAGTATAGCGAACATTCAAATCTAATAAGCATTTATCCTCTATCAGTGATAATTGATTTGATGCATCGCATGTGTCATCTAAAGTCCGCATTCAACCAGGTAATGACGTAACAAACCATCCCAGTGGACGCCGATGCTATGCTAGGTACTTATTCAACAACAACAACAACAACAACAACAACTCACGCAAATCAAATCATTGCCTTGCGCCTTCATCACCAACACCCGGTTCCTGCTCCCTCTCATAATCTGCCAGCATCCCGCGACGCTCAGCTTCATTTTCCTCTTCGTCCCCTTCATGTACAGTCGAGTCGGACATTGACTCGGCAAGCTTGGTGCCTTCCTTTCTACCACGCTCGACGTCGATAAACCAGATCAACGGTGCAGGGAAGCCTACCAACGCTGCGAGGAACCAGAAAGCCGGACGTATTGTGCCAGTCTTGTCAATAATCGCACCGACGATTGTCGGTCCAAAGACGCTGGAGCCCTTGTCCGTAATAGCGTACAAAGCATAGAAGGCTGCTTCGGATCCAGGTGGAATAAGCTCACCATAGAGAGAGCGGCAGTAGCCGCTTAATCCTCCCAGCACAAACCCATATACAGCTGCCAAGGGATACATCTCCCAGGGCTGTTGGAGTCCAAAAACACCCCATTCTTTAACAAAAGGAAGGTATCCCAATAAGCCATACAAGGGTATCAGCTCAAATAGCCCAATGCAGACAAGAATGGTCTGATGGGCCTGGAGGTTCAAGAGCCGCGATATCCATGACCATCCGAACGCGCCGAACACCCCTGCCATTGTTGAAATGACATTAATCATACCAAGCGCCCATGGTTGCATGTGGAGTTGGGTCTTGGCGAATAGAATCGCGGTCGATGACGTGGTTGCAATTGCGTCGGACAGGAGAAACCATCCGGCAAGGAATAAGACGATGTCCAGCAGTCGTCTAGCCTGTTGGACTGTTTTGAAAAGGCTCTTCCAGGCGTATAAGATGTATGCGAGTCCTGCCATGATGCCTTTCCGACCATTCGCTGCCAGCGGAGGTCCGGGACGGGGCCGCAACCACAGGGCTGCGGGAATGGTGAAAATGGTCCACCAGAGTCCTACCATGAATAACACGACTCTTTGACCCCATGTGGTGTTGTGCAATGCGATAAGAACGCCGATACATACACACTGTACGAACAGTGCTGCAATATATCCAGTACCAATTCCAATGGCTGAAATGCGCGTCGACAATTGCAGCTCTTTGGATGTAATCTCTGCGTGGCTTGCAGATGGTTTCAGTCGCTCGCCGTCCTCTGGAAGTAATAGAGGTGAGGTTGCTGACTCTCTTAATGCCTCCGGTTCACCTACCGACTCGTCCAAAAGACGTGACTCTAACTCAGAGTTGCCAGGATTCGGAGTAGCAGAAACATTAGCGTCAATGACATCGGGGTGATATCGCACTAATAGGGGGAGGAACGAGTTCAACAACACAAAGGATGCGCCAAAAGATGTGTTGGAAATGATTGTCAAAAGAGCGCCGAGGATGTAGTTGTCCTTGGTAATGAAAATGTAGGACATAACCGCAAAGCTTCCAATCCATGCGAAGGTGAGAAGAAGCTTCTTGCGATAGTTTCCGTGGTCGGCGGCGCAACTGATACTGACGACGAGTAACGCTTGAATCAAGACGCTCACGGAAAAGGTATACATGGCGAAACTTGCAGTGTTAATTTCCATCCCAAATACCAAGACAATGCACTGGCCGTCGTCTTGTTCTTTGCTGTCGCTTGATCCGCATGGCGTCGTTCGGTCTGCGAGTAGCACGCCGTTCTCCCTAGCGAGGGTTTCTAGCAGGATGGGAATGAAGGAAGCTGGTGTATTGGTGTTAGCAGCGGGCCCTGGTCGATCTCCAGCAGCTGGAAAACGTCGTTTCTCTGCAAATGAACCTACCAATTCCGCAAATCACATATGTCTCGGACGCAAAAGCATATGCGTACCATCCCAGAAGCTCCTTTCGACTCGTCGGGCGGGCATCATGACCAGAGTGACGCGGCACAACAGGCCGTCGCACGTTGGCCTCGCTATCGCGAGAGGTCATATCGCCGTCGCTGGAGGATCGCTCGTCGTCGGCTTCGAAAGCAGAAGTTGCGCAAGATCGGAAGGACCGCTTTGAAATATGCGAAAGTCCCGACCACGGTCTGTGGTCTTGAAGGCGTGGACGCTGAGGAGGAGGTTGGAGGTTTGGCACCATACCTGCAGTGAGGTATGTCGCAACCCGTGATCTCACCAGGTGCACGTGATTGTCGTCACAAGGGCGAGACGGTCGGGCAAATTCAACGCCGAGCACTTTCTTCACGGGATTGATGACGGTCTTAAAATGAAAGAGAGCGTTTCTTGCTCTTGGTAAGTTGGGAGGTACGCCATGTACTCTATCAGTAGAAGTTGAGCCAAGATGGATACACACTCAAGGAAGCTTGTTGTCGTTGAAGCAGTTACTCAAGCGACGATCACGACGACATTCAAAGAACGACAATAAAAGACTCACAATTGTCAGTGGGATTGCGCATCGTTGTATTCTTAAATATGGCCGGCACCATGAGCCAGGGACCATCACCGTCAGTTGCATCCATCTTGTCCATCCCACGATGCGTCCAGTCATGGGCCACCAAAGGATCCTCTTTATTCTAAAGAAGACTAACGAGACGAGGCTTGACGGGCCTGCCACGACGCCCATTCGTTACTTTTGGGTCTTTTCCTACGTGATCGCTGCGATCCGCCATAATCATGGCTATCTTGGGACGATCCCTGAGCTATTTGGACTCTTATCAGGGTCTTTAACGACAATTCTGGCACTAACAAGGTGCTTGCAGTTTCTCTTAGTCCAGAGATGCATTTGCTCAATGCCGAATTGGTTTAGCTTCGGGGTTGGTTGGTTCAAGAGTCCACAAGGGACAGCCAATCCTGGAATATCGTCTTTCTCTTTTAAGCACCTCAATTGTTAGCGGAGACACGGGCACTCCGCTCTAGGACTCAATCTCACTGCAACAACGTTGGCAAAGAAGAGAAGCCAAGAATGAGGGGAAGTGGAGACTCGGGGGCCAGAGAGGGATGATCCTTGGTGGATGAGACTCAAGTTCTCAACGTCATGGCAGCCCAACGTGAAGATTTTGGCACATGCATATTGTGCATATTATTATTTCAGCTTACCTCGCCTTATAGAAGTGAGAGCCTGAGTTGACCTCGAACAACGTTCTTGTCAGCAGCTGTCAGATATTCATTTGAAGAATACAATGCAGATCAGACAACTATTCAACCAGTGGAGCGGAGGGGCATTCGGCATTTCTCGATGTCACGGGGTATGTATCGGCTGTGAGGTGTGATCATACGTGCGCAATAAAGTAAGCGATATAACAAATGTGCCAACTATTCAGAAGAGCAGTATGACATCGAGGGTATTTCCGGAAGAGCCACCATCAACCAAAGCGCGGTCCGAGACAGACTTCCAATGTCTTCCTCGAGATCGCTGTCCAGATATGTCTCGTCTTAACCAAAGACCCTACTTCTTGTGACCACCAAAGAGCTTGGCCTTGAGCTTGTCGGCCAGACCAACGGGAGTCTTGTTGGACACGGGGCTCTCCTGCTCTTCATGTTTTGGCTCTGGGGTTGCGGGAACAGCGTTGCCTGCGCCTCCGCGACCGGTGTGGTAGTCTCGGTCGTCCTGGCTCGGTCGGAGAGCAGTTTCAGGGAAGATATCCTGGTCCTTGCGGTCGGTGGTTGGTGTGCCTATATCAGCGATGTTGCCAGCGCCTATGTTCAACATACGTTAGCGATTTGCTTCTCATAGTAAAGAATCAGGGAATAGGGTAGCTGTATGCGCAAACGCCAAAGGGCTTAGGATGTATGGTGCTGCAACAACATAGCATTGCGCAATAAAGCAAGACGTCAGCGTTTCCTTACCTCCTCGACCAGAACTGTATGCACCGTCACCATGGCTTCCTACAACGCCAGTACGGACGACCTCACCATCGACATACTCGGTATCGTCCGGCTTGAAGTTGCCCGCGCCGCCGCGACCGTGAGAAACCTCAGTTGACATATTTACTGATGAAGGGGTGTAGGTTGATGATATGATCGACGAGCGCCTGTGCTTTGAAATCGAATTGGTAGTTGAGTTTATGAGTCTGACATGAAAAGTCGGCCGTTCAGGCGTCAGAGTGGTTCCAGGGCACGGCGACAACTTATAGCACTCGACACCGGCACCGGGCGGACGGGCAGCACACCTCAACCATCAGGTTAAGCTTGTTTTGCTTGTTTGTTACCTGCCTAGGACCGTCTTTGATAAGGAACAGGTATGGCATCGTTGCTCAAGACCACGGCAGGGCTGTTATCTAGGTATCAGCTGCCCGAACGATAGATATCACTCAAATGGATTTCCCTTATCAGTTTGCGCGAGCAACAGCCCAGACAGCCTACTGTTACGGGCTGCCAAGAACGCCTAGAAAACTGCTAGAGTCAACTAAAACTCAGGTCCAAGCTCGCTAAATGCGGGTTGACACAGCGTATTCGATATCTGGGCGCCAAGCACGTGCGATGGGTGACAGAGGTTGGCAGACCAGTAAGAAGCCGCGCTTCAGACTTTGTTTACGTATCCAAATCTGAAGGGCTTTGGTAATTTAATGTGGGGGAGTAACTTATCGATCCTCCAATGTATCTCATTTCCACGGCCACGGGTCAAGAATCCCGTCTTATCAGGAACCATGTATCTGCGTTCTCGGAGCAGGGTGGGATCTTTCGATCTAACCGTGGATGAAAACAGGTCTCACAAAGGAGTAGAACTTGGCTTTCAGAAGCTCTTATTGATGCCATTCCTAGAAATACATCGTTGACTGTGAGCAAGTTGGCCTATAATGTACCCAACTTACTATTATGTACTTGGAATATCAGCTTAACAACCCCATGGCATGCCAATGTAATGTCCAACATAGACCAATGCCCAGAGCAGTCTTGCTGCCCACTTGCATTCTTCCACCAACCCCATTCTCATTCTCCTCTTCGCGCTCCGGATCATCACCAACAGGCTCCTTAATCCATCCATCCGGCACCTGCGTCAAAAAGTCATACCAATAATCGCCCATGATGCTATACCCATCGTTAGTAGGATGTAGGCAGTCTCTCAGCTCCTTCAGATCAAATGTGCTAAAGTCGACGGCAATCACATGCTCTCCATCTTGTCGTCGCTGCCGCACAACCCCAGGAACCAGAGCTCTGTATTCAGGCATCTTGGGCTTGTAACCATCACAGGATGAGAGGGGCACTGCGACAAGAATCACGGCATCCGGGCAGTCTTCAATAATCTTGTCGATGA
Source organism: Fusarium nurragi (assembly GCA_012977755.1). Classification (NCBI taxonomy): domain Eukaryota; kingdom Fungi; phylum Ascomycota; class Sordariomycetes; order Hypocreales; family Nectriaceae; genus Fusarium; species Fusarium nurragi. The sequence goes on along the minus strand of JAALXI010000160.1, from coordinate 96,775 downwards.
GTTGGCCCAGACGATGCGCAGCGTCCTCTGGATCGCTGCCCTCTTTAGAGACGGATGCGCGTGTGTCCATGTCGTTCGTTCCGGCGTGAAGAAGAACAACATTAGGTCTTTGTTCCAACGACTCATTGACATGGTTGTTAATGTACTGAATTGTCTTGCCAGACCAGGCCGCCTGTGAGATTTCATGAGAATAGTGCCTCAATTCTGTGGTATGATGTTCACTCACATAGTAACTATCCTCCATTGAACCACGATGTCTGGTACCGGCAAAAACAACATGATCCCCTAGACGCCAGTCAATATGAATGTTATAGGAATCATTCCACGAGGAAGGGAGGACCTGCGTGACAAATGCTTTGCGAGAGAGAGCCGATAGCCATTCCCATCGCCACCATTTGCATCACTTCCCACTCCCTCTGTGATTGAGTCTCCAACACAGAGGATGCGAAGAGGTACATCCAGTTTTGGCAGGTCATCAAGACCAGCGCCTGTGTAGTTTAATACATCGTACGCTGCGAAACCAGACATGTTTCGAGCTATTTGCGCAACATCATTTCGTGGTTGAAACGTTGAGGCTTGAGCTGTACCACCAAGATATAACAAAAACAAGTGCCACATATCGCAATGCTACAAAAAGGGCTACCCTGGCTAGAAGAGGGATATTCTGGGATCGCACCGCATATAAGAGTCACTGTGAGAAAAGATCGTGTTGGTTGTTGGTAATTTCAATTTAAAACTACGGATATCAAGTCAGCATTAAAATCCACATTTCCATAGCCCATAACCATGACCATGAACGCTGTCCGGTGCAGGGTTCTGAGCAAAGGATTTTCTCGTGTTTCGACAAACACCAAAACGATGTGCAATCATCTTCAGCAAGCAATTCAACTGTTTGCCTAACAGCTCATATTATAACACCAGCGGCCCTCCACGCGATGGATAACACGCAAACACAAACAGTACATAAACAGAGTGACGTTGGTCATCACTTGAGTGGTGTGTCAACCGCCAGATCGGTTTGTAAGGTTTGGTTATTCTTAACAAACTATGGGTGCTACGTAAGTAATGGGTTTGCGAACTGTTATTCTTCGTCTATGTCAATGCTCCATCCTCTTCCGATACCCGTTTCATTCTTTGGATCCTTGACACCTTCAACGAAGCATGTCTTCTCCTCTAAAATTTGCCTCAACGCCATATCGATCATGTAAACTCTATATCATGCTCATTCTCATGTCTTGTCGTAATGTGTAGCTACTTTCATCAAGCCCTTCCAGCACGGCCAATCTGCAGGATCTCGCCTGTCAAGGCCTCGTCCCCTCGCAAGACTGGCCACGAGGTGCCGTCAGACTTGGCAAGGGCGAACTCTAGTTTCGTACCCAACACTCTGTACGATGACTTCTCTGGGTCAATCGATCCGTAGAGGGGGATTTCGGCGGTGTAGCGCTTAGGAGGTGAGTCGGTTGTCGTGAGATCGAGGTTCAACTGCTTCGGTTGCAACTCAATCTTGGATGCAGTCTTATCGATCTTCTTCAAGAAAATTGATGCGATAACGTTGACGGGGGTCTGATAAAAGTCGTGTCTGAAACTGTCAGTATAAGCAACTACAGGTGCGGTTCATCAACTCGCCTGACATCGGAAACGACCTCCTCGCTATCGGCACTGTCATTCTTTCCACTGCCGACAAACAAGTGCCTGCTCTTGGTCTTACAACCCTCGATCTTCATGAACTGGTCAAACTCCAGTACCCTCCGCTTGCAGCAGGAGTAGCCTTTGCTTCCCTCGTGGAAGATTGGCACACCGGGATGGTGAACACACTCTTCGTCGTCTCTTGAGCTGCCCTTCTTGTAAGTTGCACCGCATGCCCTCCTCTTGCAGGCGACACCATTGGCAATCTCAAGACTGGGATCATCGTCTTCTGACTCCGGAGCTGGCGGAGGCGGAGTAGCAGCATGCTGAGCGGTCGGGATCGGTGCGCGGGAGGGAGTGGCGTTCAGCGCATCGATCTTTTGTGCAAGGGCAGCATCGTCCTGTTTGGGCTTCTCCTCGAGCTGGGGCGGCTTGTCGGTCGTGGAATGGGTGCCAGTCGTGCAAGGCGGAATGTCCATAAACTCATCAAATGTCAAAACGCGAGGCTTGCAGCACTTCCATCCTTTGCATAGCGAGTTAGTATATATATATGTATATGCACAATGGCAGATTAGAGAGCGTCTGCTTTGCTTGAATAGCCTACCTTTCTGCCCCTCGTGGAAAACAGGCGGACCGGGGTGGTACTCGCACTTCTCATCAGGGTCCGTAAACTCTTTTCCGCAACCTTGATGGACACACTTTTGAGCCATCTTGTAAGATATATGCTACTTGTACTCCACAAGCTGAGATTGAGAGTTTGGGGATCAAGAAACAGGAGAAAGAAGAAAGATTTGACTATCACAGACTTTGGTGGGGTGGGAGCTTCTAGAATTCAAGCTCTACCCGTGGAGGCGATGACGATGCTGGAAACAAAGTTATTTATGGCTCACCGCTTTCCTGTTTCGGTGCGGGGTTGCATCTAACCATTTCTAAAGAATCAATTCTAGGTACAGATACCTACTACTTAAAAAGAAGTTCAATTCTCTTCTACTATATTTACCATGTTTGCTACTCGCCGTCTTCTGTTATCAACAAGGATAACCTTCTTCACTCGCGAAACTTGTGGTCTCTGCAACCAAGCAAAGCACGTCTTGTCTGATGTATGGGACAAGAGACCATTTGCATATACAGAAGTCAACGTCGATCTTCCAAAGCCCGAGTCCAAGCAATGGAGAGATATCTACGATTTTGATGTTCCTGTGGTTAGTCTAATGCAACTGCAACAAACATGAGCTCTTGCTGACTCATAATACAGATACACATCAGCAAAGCTACAGCACCTGATGAAGACCCCTCCAAGGTTGGCAAAGCCATCAAGCTGATGCACAGGTTCACAGTTGAACAGGTCGAAGCTCAAATGGACAAAGCAGAGAAAGATTAAGGCGTCGTCTGTTGGTTATATTTATATCTTCTTAATAACCCTTTCCTCTGGCTGGTGCGACGCTTCCGGCGGCAAAACCGAGCTGCTCTTTGGCCACTAAGCCCAACGACGTGTAATCCGTCACCACGTTCATCATATCAAACCCCTGGTCGGCGTATGCCTTTGCCTGTTCCCCTCCTGTGCAGTACACTCCTGTTTTCTTGCCTGCTTTCTGGCTGGCAGCGAGGATTTTGGCGATAGCATCGTTCAGCTCTGAGGCCATTACCCCTTCAATGATGGGATGGCCAATGGCGTTTCCTATCGCGCATTAATACCTTCCGTTCAATTGTATCGGTGCCTTGGGGATGTTATACCTAGATCGAACGGCCCAATGAATAGCACATCGATACCCTCCACGGCAGCAATCTCGTCAATGGACCCAAGTGCCTCCTTAGTCTCAATCTGGACGATAGTCAAAAGAGCATCGTTGGCTTGCTGAAGATATTGGGTGAAACTTGGCTCGGGATGGAATCGCTCAGGAGCAATCGGGGACCCAAAACCTCGGCGGCCCAGAGGCGGGAACTTGGCGGACTGAACAAGTTGTCTCGCCTCCTCTAAAGTTCGTAGCAACGGTACAACAATCTTGTAGGAGTTAGTCACTTGAAGCATGAGTCTTCAGTCGTCTCTACCTACACCATGAGCTCCGCTGTCAAGTGCGCCTAGGAGACATCAGCTTTGCTTTCTCAATCACGGATATCTACAGGTCTTACGCTTTACCATCCATCCTTGCATATCGGGCAGTCTCACAATGGGCGAAACTCCTAGCGCTGCAATCGCCGGTACGGCATCGTGCATTGCGCCATCTGGAAATATGTCAGGATCTATCTATCTCCGATCAGCAGCGGGCGGAATCCTTACCATCCAAATTCCCATGCTCACTGTCCACTAGAACCCAATCAACTCCTGATCTCGCCAGCACTCGCGACACATTTGCTCCAGGGAGCATCTGCCATGCACCAAACGCCTTTCTGCCCTCGAGAAGTGCTGTGCGTAGTTTGTTAGATGCCTGCATGGCAGACATGTTCCTGGTCACACTTCCTAGTCGTAGCGTGTTGGGTGTAAAAGCCGGTCGTAGCCGGAGGGTTGCTGACGTCCATACTCTACTCATGCTGTCTGTATTTAAGCTTATGCAGTGGTCATAGACAGTACGGAAAGTCAGTCTGCTCGGCGAAGCATGCACCGACTCCAATTTATACCATCTAACATCATGCACTTCCCTGGAGATCTCCGATCCCCGGCCTTCAAGCGGGGAGACATAGATTGCGGGGTTTCGTGGGGAGATCGAGCTGCATCAGGAAGCCAATGCCCATCTACACGGCTTGCAATTGGTCATCAGGAGGACTCAAATTGTAAGGCGGATGGCTTCACTGATAGGGCGCGCATAACGTGAGCGCTATCGGGGTATCTGTGTTTCTATTATTTGATTTGCCAGCTGCAAAACTTGTGTGTAGTTGTCTACTCGCTGCCGAAATAAGACAGTGACAATAACCATTTCTTTTGTAGCAAACTGTGCCCATCATTTTCAACTTCGCGGTCATCGTAGCATTTGCTATACCAAGAAACAAAATGTGGGCCTACGAACGGTCTCTGCTCGGCCTTCAGCAACCGTCCCATCTGCTGATGAATCTCTTGTCCTAGATGCGACGTGCAATTCCGCTCTTGCTTGATATGATGCTTTATAGATTTCCGCATGAGTAGCCTTTTTTTGTCGTAGCCAGTGAGTGATGGCTTGTATTGTTAGATATTTGGTCACGCCAGACGCTGAGTTAGAAGCTTCAACCATCGTCGGTTTCGAGTTTAATCGACACCACGATCTGTTTAGGAAGCTTGCAAGCATCTACAAGCAATGTTAGCAATCAAAGGACCGGGGGTGTTGACCAAGGTATATCAGCATACCCCAAATAATCCTCCTTGATACTGCCAATAGCCCACATCTCTCCGACCTCTGTTCTGAGACCGATGATTTTCACGCGAACATGAGTTTGTGGCTCGATGACTGTATCTTCGTTGTTCGTGAATTGAGGTGGTGTCGCATTAGGATCCCACTTAACATCACTAGGAATCAACTGCAGTACTGGTTAGCAGAGATCGCACAACTGCTGTGAAGTTGACGCACATGTGCCGATACAAACAGTTGCAGGGGTCCTGCGTGGGCGAAGAAACCTTGCGGATTTATAGAGTGCACAACAGCATCGACCTGACTCAAGTCAGACTCCTGGATCATCAATCCTTAGCAGCAACAGCCTTACCGTCTCGCCCTTGAAGGGCCGCCATACTACGGCACGATATCCCACCGTAAATTCGGCCATCCCAAGACCAGGAAGAATTCGGCCTTCGGAGATTTCGAAAGCGTCCATGATAGAGATGATGAAGTAGCTGCCAGCGCATGTGCCTTCAACATCCTTCAGGAGCTTGCCTGTCACGAGGTCGTGCATGTTGCGGCCCATGAAGGACGGGTGCAAGGTGACCTTGCGCTCCAAATTATAAAGAAAAAACATGATGAAAGATGAGTTTGGGTAGAAGCAAAGATATCGATGGCAAGCGATGTTACGTTGACTGGATGTTTGCGACGTGGTAATATGATCGGATGGTCGAAGGAAAAGCACGTAAACAGGTGGGAGCTGGGTGAGGCAAGAGCTTAAGCTAATAAGTACTGCTGGGTAGAGTTATGCGATCGGTCGAGAGGGAAGCGCCGGGCGAAAGCGCGTGCCAAAGGTTACGAGGAGTAGCGACGGGTCGACGTGGATTTGGATAGGGAAACGCGCGGTGATGGTGTTTTAAGGGTCACCAAAGGGATCGGAGGCCAAAGAATGTATTAGGAGAAAGGCCCTGGCGTGTCGAGTCAGAATATGACTGCTGGCCTTCTTGACGCGAGCGCAAGGGAGATTCTTTGTTCTTGGGATGAAAGAATGCCAAGTAAGGTGCAAGTTTGGATATGGAATCGACGAGGCTGAGCTGGCCCATGCGTGCCTATGCGAGTATGTCCAATCGGAAATCAAGAATTCTGAGGGCATGTCAGCCACATGTGTGGCGTCTAAGAGCCAGGGCTGCTTTACACAGGAACGCATCAGCCGGCGTCCTCCAGAAGAATCCATTGGTAGGAAGCGAACGGAAGCTACCCAAAGCCCGTCCTCACCCCAGAGGATAAAGTCGGCAGTACAGAACCTGGGGAATCAACAAGGGCAGCAGAAATATCCGACCAGCACAATAACAAGATTCGTACATTTCTTGTCGAGGAGTGACTGGTGTTTCGCGATGTTCACCCAGTTAGGGAGATGAGCACACGACCTAGGGGCTGAAGTTGGGAGATTTTGCCCCACACAAGGAGCTGCGGCGGTGCATTTGGGCGGGCCTTTGCCTACCCTTTTTTGCAGTGGACACCAGCACAGGCACAGGCTGAGTGATGAGTGAGGCTGGCACATGAACGAACAACTCGTCAAGGCCACTCGCTCGATCATTCTATTCGCTTTCCCGTATTCATACTTCACTTCTCCCTCCGTCTTGGCTTCGTCCACTCCACTCCACTCCCCTCACTATTTAATTACTTCTTCACGCCTGCATCACAAACGCGCTTGCGCTTGACTTGACTGATTTGGCATTCAGCCTCGGTTCTTCGAGAAGGGGGTTCCATTCACCCTTCTTTTTACCTGTTGTCTTGGATCGTGCTACCTTGCGCTGCTTGGGGTACTGCCTAAACCTGGCATATGCCTTAATCCCTTAGTCGACTTCAACATCGCGCCACCAGCCGAGCACCGTCTGCCTCTCACGCTTTTTTTCTACGTCCTGCACTCAGTCGCCCTGAGTCTCTGCTTTGGGCCTTGGACCTCAGAAATCGTCAAACCCTGGATAGTCCACCTCGGGTTTACTGCTACTACAGCCATTGCATCGTCTCTGCCAAGGCTCTCGTCACTATGTCTCTGGATCTTGAACGCCACCTCACCTTTGTAAGTGCAATTTGGCACTCAGTCATCTTACCATAGAATTTATCGAACTCATGCTAACATGCTTAAGTATGGTGCTTACCACCATAACTCGGTTAATATTGCCATTCATATGGTCTGCATTCCCCTTATCCTCATCTCAGGATTCTCCATGGTTCGTCTCCCCCGTTTCCTTGTCACCTGGGTTCCTCCAAGCACACAAACTTACGACTCTACAGGCCACATACAGCGGTACTCTCATCCCCACACCATCTTGGATTACTCCCCCTTATATGGAACTCAATCTTGGTATCATTGGCGCCGGTGCTTACTCCCTACTGTATTTGCTCTTAGAGCCGTTTGCAGGTTTCCTTCTGGCCATTTTCTGCATGGGTGGTGCAGCTTTTGTGAACTACCTCCGCCTACAGAACCCAGACACAACTTTCCAGGGTGCTCTTGCTATTCACATCGTCTGCTGGATCTTCCAGTTTATTGGCCACGGTAAATATGAGGGGCGTGCCCCTGCGTTGCTCGACAACGTCATCCAGGCTGTCTTCCTGGCCCCTATGTTTGTGTGGCTTGAGATACTCTTCAAGTTCGGATACCGACCTGAGCTTCGGGCTCGTGTCAACAAGAAGGTTCAGATCGAGATTGAGAAGTTCAGAGCCAAGAACGGCAAGGCTCAATAGAGCAAAACCTCTCGATTCGGCCTGTTACATCAACATCTGGCGGCAGAGATTGTCCTTCGGGCGATCTATGCTCAGGGTTTGATATATAAGGACCGATTTCAGCATCGAGACAAACCAGGTTCTGATGTGTATGAGTACGCTTTAGATACTGCCGATCGATGGTCAGTAAAGAGCACCTCTTACAGGGTCGTAGGGTAGTGAACGGACGGAATACGTCAGTATTCCTTTCGCTATCGAGGAGGAGAAGGTGATATTAGTGATCTCGCCCCTATCACTTACTCGGGCACTTAACATTCTCGAGAGCAGTCAATTTGCTTACACGGCCGTTAGGTTGTCTTGCGATCCACATCAAAAACAGCATGCATGCTTAGGAAGAGGGAGGGTCTGGAGATGAATTGGCCATATTGGCCGGCTCAACATCGCTTGGAGTGTATGGAGTTGTGTCATTTGCATTTAAAATAGCATATATCAATCAAGCATGTAGCAACATCATCTATTTACATTATTTATCAATGGGGCTTATAATCATAAACAGACAGTCTGCTGACTTACCTTCGTATCAGCTCTCGGCAGTTAGGGCAGTGTCAATACAAGCTAGCTTATGGGTGAAAAGAGGAGCTGATGTCTATTCTTTGACTTCACTCCTCATCATCGATGTGGCACAGCTGCACCTCAACCGAGTTGTGGCGTTCGACAGGACGACTAACACAGGTTCCATATACCGGGAGCGGCTGGATACACCCGAGACGAAGGGTTCTTGAAGTTTGATCTGGGTACCGGCCCTGTTTCAACCTCCGGTTCATTTTTCTTTTCTACTTGAGCCTTTCTCAAGTCTTTAACCGAAGGCTTGCGGTGTGAGGTTAGTTGACCTTGAACCTTCTGTCGTGTTGGGGGACGCGGACGTCGCTGGTTGGGGCGACTTCGAAGCGCCCGCTAGCCAAGACCACCAGGTAACTGTTGACCGAACCTTGCTTGGCCCGCCATGGTTCGATATTGTCCCTCCGAATGCTCATCCTTTGTTGACGTTGGGTCTTGCATCATTGGTGTCCAGGGGATCTTCTAAGTCCGCTCGGAGACACCTACGATTTGTGCTCGAGGCGGAGGTTAAGGCTGCCGATTTGATTGAGGGCGTCGTTCCTCGACAGGCTTGAACCTACAGGTCTCACAGGTATGGCTGGGTCGCTTTGCGCTGTTCAGCAGGTCTTTGCAAGGTCGAACTGGGCATAGCCAGTCGAGGGCGAGTCGGAAACAGGATTCGCGACGTTCCTTGATTCTTTTACACGGAACTCGAGCGCGTCCTATGTGATGACATCGGAAGTTGGCAATCTGGTAGCACATGGTGCAAGCTTTGCTCGATATTGAGTGTTGGGTGTTGGGTGTTGGGTGTTGGTGTTAAATCTTTGTACCGAAGTTATTTGTCTGTCGATATGATGTGTCACTTAGCCAAGTCGATGAGTGGTTGCTGGAACGATTGTAGTATGTGGAAGGAAACTTGTCGGTTTTTATGTGGTTTACGATATTGTCTCCTAGGCAGCTGGAACATAAACACATATCTTTGTTCAAGGACAAGTATGGAAATATTGCGATAGAAACCGAACATTGTAGAAAGTTATTTGTGTTCTTTTCGTATTTGGAGCCGAGTCCTTTGTTCTAATATACATTTTTCTTCATGATGAGGGAGTGACAGATCGTTAGGAGAGCAATGCGTATGGCATAACCAACAGATTATGACTTCACAGTAACAAGAACACTCACGTTCAGGCGGCGTTATAATTAAGACAAACAAATGTGGATTTCACGTCGTGGGTAATAGATCGATTAGCCAGGCTGGCTATTAATCCACTCTCGGCAGTCTCGGACTCAGCAGGTCACAACTGGCTGCCACCATCTGCATTGAGCTTCTCCTTCGCCGCCATCTCCAGTTCGTAACGTAGGGCCATGGGCCTCCCCTCCTCGTCCTCCATTCCGTACTCCATCTGCAGAAACTGGGAGGGAGGGTGATATGTTAGCTTCGAGTACCTTGGGTACTGATAATGTTGGAAGTGTCTTACATCTTCGGTCGTTTGTTCGGGTGTAGGACCAGAACATCGTTTTCCCTCTTTGGGATTAAAATACCACCAGTGTTTACCACACTGGGATCCATTGGGCGTGTTGTGACATGGCCATGTGGGTTCTTCATCCTCCTCATCATCATCGCCATATCCGTCGCCGTCGTCTTCGTCTTCGTCATCTCTCCTTTCCATGCCTTCCTCGTCGGTCTCAACTATGAGCTTTGGCATCACTTTAGGGTTCCTGACAATCTGTGTGTGGCCGCTGGGCATGTCCTCCGTGAAATCGCCCTTGGGACTACTAATGATCTCGAGAGCTCTTCTGTGGAGGGCCTTCTCATCATCTACCACACTCCTGTGATCGCTAAGAATGCCATCATGGAAGCCGCTATTCTTGAACATCTCACCCCAATCGATCAGTGGGGTCTCTTTGGCCTCTGGTTCGGCATCTCCAGTCCTTGAAGGTTTCTTGCTCGTAGTCCAATCTACCGATTCGAAGTAAGGAGGCTTGCATGAACGTGGGTCCTCATGTAAAGAGCATTTCTTGGCGACGTGGTATTCCTTGCCGTGTTCCTCTTGGGGAACATGGTCGACGCCAAAGTCAGAGGGCTCAAGGGGGGAAGCTAGGGCAAGGCCGAGCTCAATAAAGAGGGCGAGGAAGACGATAGTGAGGTTCATCTTGTGACATTTATGCGAGCTAGGCGTGTACTCTTTTGGTGGTGTAAAGGGGGAAACGGTTCAACAAGGTGTGCAAGGCCAGATGCATGGATACTTTTTTTGGTGGTTGAAGTAGGCAAGGGATCAAGCAGTTCTTCTTATAGACGCAAATTAGACGCAAATATCGGGCGTTCTGATCGTGGCTGGGAGCAAACCACATCTCAACAGTCAACACTCGGATTATCTACTCTATGTAGGTTTAGGAAAGCTAGGAAAGGGTATGATCGTAGCTTAACTTACACGGATGAAGTCGCGTCTCGCATGGGGGGGCAGCAAGTTACTGGCCGGTTCGTGATGACCAGAAGAGCTCGTTGTCCCGTCATTGTCGCACTCTGGGTACATACGTAAGTGTATCCAATTGCTCCGAGGCGGCTGAAGTGGTGTTTAGGGCCGAATTGAGTTGAAATATTCAGGGGAGGCCAATCAAGCAAACTCCGCACTTCAAGACTTCTTAGAGCATTCCATTTGAGTATTTCTGCATCCCTTTAGCAAATTCAGTGGTGTTTCTCCTCCATCTGAACCTGATCGCTCGTTCCAGCAGACGGTTTGGGTGGTGTGGCCAACTGATGCTGTTCACCAAGCTGTTAAGGCGTAGTATTATGCAGTTCTCAGTGTACTCCTAGGCCGCCAGCGAGGGTAATATGGAATCATCTTTGTTAGCAGTGCTCTATACTGAGGCTGTACTACGAGATGTTCCCATGAGCATACCAGCTGCGATTTGAAGTATTAGACGTAGTATGGATACATCACACCAATAAACCCGAATCGCAGCACTTGAATACGGGGGAAACCACGTGTCTTGTGCTGCAAACTCTCTTGTTTCATGTCGCCGACTTTCTCGTCCAGCATTTATCTCATGCTGGAGGTTAGTTTTTGGTTTGCAACTGAGTAAGCTGATTGGCCAATGGCGTGTAAGCCAACACTGTACCCCCCGCGTGCGCCGTACACGCCTTAGGGTAACCCCCTCTTCGGCAAAGATAACTTTTCAATATTGATCTCGATGTTTATCGCCGTGACAACTATGATCAGGTTTTCGGCGTTATCGGCCCGTAGCATAGTTTTCTGATGTTCAGTTTTCAGTACCAAACCTTTGGTATGAATTTCCTACTCCATAAGTCATTCTGCGAGCTGCCTAGTGAAATTTATAGGAGGTAGTTAAGCATAGCCACGACAACCTACATCAGACGAATTTCACCACTGACCGGCAGTCAACGAGATATTCGGTATTCGGAGCCTTGCATGACTCAGAAACCTCAACCAGCGGGCTCTGTCGCCGCCCAAGCGCAAAGTAGCGGCGGGAGAAGCGGTGGATTTCCTCCGCCTTTCCCGCCGATGCGACGGAACGGGCGGCGATATCGGGCAATGGGCAATCTCAGTCCTTCACTGTCAATTATTCTAGACGCATGCTAGCACCAGTAGAATTATTTTCCTTGTTGCTGACACCTCCCGGGCCACTGCAAGGTCGCCGTAACCGGACCCATAGCTTAGCTGGATCCGGGGAGCTCAGTGGACATTCAGCAAGGATGATGATAAGCTGCGAGGTAACTCCTATTCTCGGTATATGGTCTGCAGGTACTTTAGACTACCGTAGATGTGTGTTGACCTCTGATGCCGAGATAGCAGAGCACGCAAAACCGTTGATACATCGAAGGAAATACAGAAAAGGCATAACGAAATGCAATTATTTTGGCGATGCAGTTCGTGCCTTGGACAACTCCACGAAAGTACCCTTGAGAAAGCCACTAGTGAAGGACGATCTCCATCGAATCTTGGCTAATTCTCTCACTACGACCGAAATGTTGGGGCAGGCTACAGATAGCAATCGGAGGTATCTGGCTACCAGGATTATGGTAGGGATATACCTCCTAGGACCTCTAGTTGTAGTGTTAACAGCTCTGTCTGGATTGAGGGAGGTGCGTCACAGGTTTTTTTTTTTTTTGTAGAGTCACAGAATAATTTTCGGAGCTCCTTATCTTATCGGCTGCACTCGGTCCCGCCATTTTCTCCAGATAGGCCGCCCTACTTCAACCCTCCGACTCCCCTCTCCTCTTGGAAACCCATTCCACAGAGTCACCGTCTCTTATATCCTTCACATACATCGCCAATCCTAGACGCTTAAGGGATACACCAGGGCAACCTCGCCAGCGGGACGGTTCAACTTACGCATTGATACGTGCAAATTATCCGCTGCAATGCCTCTCAACTTCAACCTGGCAACCACTCTCGCTGGTCGAGCTCCGGCCCTGCTCCGTCATGGACGCAGGGTCCCGCGAGCTTTGCCCTCTCGCTCATTCTCCTCCGTGAGCCCTCTCGCCGCCTCGTGCCGTGTCTCAATCGCTGCTACTCGTCCCGCCAACTCGAAGCGCATTGGTTCCCTCAAGGTTATGCGCGGATACAGCTCCGCTGCTGTCCAGGACGCACCCAACCCCAAGGCCTACCTCGACAGTGGAGTCATCAAGCCTCAGCAGACCGTTGATGTCAAGAAGGTTCTTGTCATTGGAAGCGGTGGTCTTGCCATTGGGCAGGCTGGAGAGTTCGATTACTCAGGTTAGCATACCCAAAGGTGCCAGTGGTACACCAAAAGTCTCACCGACACCTCTCGCGACTCACTTGAAAACCATTGGAAACACAAATTAACATCATTCAAAATAGGCGCTCAGGCTCTCAAAGCCCTCAAGGAAGCCGGCGTTTCTTCCGTGCTTATCAACCCCAACATCGCTACCATTCAGACCAACCACAGTCTTGCTGACGAGGTCTACTACCTCCCCGTCACCCCCGAGTATGTCTCCTATGTCATCGAGAAGGAGAAGCCCGATGGCATCTTCCTGTCCTTTGGTGGTCAGACTGCTCTCAACCTTGGTGTTGAGATGGAACGTCTTGGCCTCTTTGAAAAGTACGGCGTCAAGGTCCTCGGTACCAGCGTCCGAACTCTGGAACTGAGTGAGGATCGTGACCTCTTCGCCAGGGCTTTGGATGAGATTAACATCCCCATTGCCAAGTCGATTGCTGTCGGCACTGTTGAGGAGGCTCTCGACGCTGCCGAGAACATCGGATACCCCATCATTGTCCGAGCTGCCTATGCCCTGGGTGGCTTGGGTTCCGGTTTCGCCAACAACGAGGAGGAGCTCCGTAACATGGCCGCTCGATCTCTTACCCTCTCCCCTCAGATCCTCGTCGAGAAGTCGCTCAAGGGCTGGAAGGAAGTCGAATATGAGGTCGTCCGTGACGCCAACAACAACTGTATCACTGTGTGCAATATGGAGAACTTCGATCCTCTCGGCATTCACACTGGTGACTCCATTGTCGTTGCCCCCAGTCAGACCCTGAGTGATGAGGAGTACCACATGCTTCGAAGCGCTGCCATCAAGATTGTCCGTCACCTTGGTGTTGTTGGCGAGTGTAACGTCCAGTACGCTCTCCAGCCCGATGGTCTCGACTACCGTGTCATTGAGGTCAACGCTCGTCTCTCTCGCTCGTCTGCTCTGGCCTCCAAGGCCACCGGATATCCTTTGGCTTACACCGCTGCCAAGATCGGTCTTGGTCACACTCTTCCCGAGCTTCCCAATGCTGTTACCAAGACTACCACGGCCAACTTCGAGCCTTCCCTTGACTACATCGTCACCAAGATCCCCCGATGGGATCTTTCCAAGTTCCAGCACGTCAAGCGCGACATTGGCAGTGCCATGAAGTCGGTCGGTGAGGTTATGGCTATCGGCCGAACCTTTGAGGAGTCTTTCCAGAAGGCTATCCGCCAGGTTGACCCCCGATTCCTCGGATTCCAGGGTGACAAGTTCGACGACCTCGACTTCGAGCTCCAGAACCCTACCGACCGCCGATGGCTCGCTGTTGGACAGGCCATGCTCCACGAGAACTACTCTGTTGACAAGGTCCATGACCTGACCAAGATCGACAAGTGGTTCCTCCACAAGCTGCAGAACATTGTTGACTGTACCCGAGAACTTGAAGAGGTTGGCAGCCTCCAGAACCTGAAGAAAGATCAGGTCATCAAGGCGAAGAAGATGGGATTCTCTGACCGGCAGATCGCCAACGCCGTCAAGAGCACCGAGGACGAGGTCCGAGCTCATCGTCTCAGCTTCGGAATCCGCCCCTGGGTCAAGAAGATCGATACTCTGGCCGCCGAGTTCCCTGCCAACACCAACTACCTCTACACCACCTACAACGGCTCTACCCACGATGTCACCTTCGAGGACAACGGCACCATTGTCCTTGGTAGCGGCGTTTACCGAATTGGTAGCTCCGTTGAGTTCGATTGGTGTGCTGTCAGCACAACCCAGGCTCTCCGACAGATGGGTGAGAAGACCATCATGATTAACGTAAGTCAACGAAGCCGGACCCGAAATTTAGGAGGAACTCTTCAAACCTCCCCGCTCTTCCTTGAATGTTTGTGCTAACTTTGAGAAGTATAATCCGGAGACCGTGAGCACTGATTTCGATTCGTGCGATAAGATGTATTTCGAGGAGCTCAGCTACGAGCGTGTCATGGATATTTATGAACTCGAGAACTCCAAGGGTGTTGTTGTGTCTGTCGGTGGCCAGCTGCCTCAGAACATCGCTCTCCGGCTCCAGGAGACTGGTGGCGCCAACGTTCTTGGAACTGATCCCAAGGACATTGACAAGGCCGAGGATCGTCAGAAGTTCTCTGAGATTCTTGACAGCATTGGGGTCGATCAGCCCGCCTGGAAGGAGCTCACTTCGGTCAAGGCTGCCGAGGAGTTCGCCGACGAGGTTGGCTATCCCGTTCTGGTTCGCCCATCCTATGTCCTGTCTGGCGCCGCCATGACTGTGATTCACAGCCAGGAAGATTTGAAGGACAAGCTTGAGGCTGCCAGCAACGTCTCCCCTGATCACCCTGTGGTCATCACCAAGTTCATCGAGGGAGCTCAGGAAATTGACGTTGATGGTGTCTCTTCCAATGGAGAGCTTATCCTCCATGCTGTTTCTGAGCACGTTGAGCAGGCCGGTGTCCACTCCGGTGACGCTACCCTGGTTCTCCCCCCTGCCAACCTCGACAGCACCACCATGGAGCGTGTCAAGGATATCGCTAAGAAGGTCGCCGAGGCCTGGAAGATCACCGGCCCCTTCAACATGCAGATTATCAAGGCCGAGAACCCCGAGGGTGGCGAACCCCTTCTCAAGGTCATCGAGTGCAACCTCCGTGCCTCTCGATCTTTTCCCTTTGTCAGCAAGGTCCTCGGAACCAACTTCATCGATGTTGCTACCAAGGCTCTTGTCGGCAAGCAGGTCCCTGAGAAGGCTGACCTCATGGCTGAGAAGCGAGACTACGTTGCGACCAAGGTTCCCCAGTTCTCCTGGACCCGTCTTGCTGGTGCCGATCCTTTCCTCGGTGTCGAGATGTCTTCTACTGGCGAGATTGCTTGCTTCGGCAAGGATCTTGTTGAGGCTTACTGGACCTCTCTCCAGTCCACCATGAACTTCCGCATGCCCGAGCCTGGTGAGGGTATCCTCTTCGGCGGCAACGTCTCCAAGCCCTGGCTCACCCAGGTCGTCGACTACATCGCCCCTCTGGGCTACAAGCTGTACGCCGCTAGCCCCGAGGTCAAGGAGTTCATCGAGGCTAAGTCCAAGACTAAGGTCGAGGTCGAGGTTATCGAATTTCCCAAGGAGGACAAGCGAGCCCTCCGAGAGGTCTTCAAGAAGTACGATATTCGCGGATGCTTCAACCTTGCCACAGCCCGAGGCAAGACCACTCTGGACGTCGACTATGTCATGCGCCGAAATGCCGTCGACTTTGGCGTCCCTCTGTTCATGGAGCCTCAGGTAAGACCCCTAACCAGTTTCTAACCGCACAAATCAAGCTAACTTGTTCACCAGACCGCTATCCTCTTTGCTCAGTGCATGAGCGAGAAGCTTCCTCGCTCCGAAGGCATCCCCGCTGAAGTCCGCCGATGGTCCGACTTCATCGGTGGCAAGCCCCTGTAAAATCATAACATTAATCCCCATTCCAAAAAGGAATACCAGCTTAGCGTCTGGACATCAAGGATGAAATTCTGGCGTTTTGTTATTGGAAAACGAGTACCAAGACGAGATGAAGGAGCATTTTGGTGAAATCTTTCGTTAGAGGGCGGGGGTTTTGGGAGTTTATGATGATTGTTTGGGCTTACGACACGGCCGCGCCCTCTGTACCTATATAGCTGGATTATGGGAAATGAAATAGGTTTCATCAATGCAACTTGATTATTATCGTGAGAGATTACTGTTTGCAGGATCTAAAACTCTGACGAGTTTAGGACAAGACGAGCTTAGCTGCGACGAAAGGCATCATAAGATAGATCACCGCAAACTCCTCAAGATAGGGTGGGTTTTGTGTAGTTATTATGAACAAAAAGTGATGTGTACCAAATTTTATAAAGGAATTTGTTGACGTGCTCACACACATTGGGCCCAAGCAGAGGAAGCCACCCAAGGAATGTGTCGCCTTATGCTCCGATTCCTGCCCCAAACGCCGCCCCAGCTACACATGCACTCCACGTTATGGAAGGTAAACCATCTAGCAAAAAATCCAGCCTCGCGACTTTTCGGCTCCCACGATGCATCAATACCACTGTCGAATCCCATCCCAACTCTACCTGATCTCTCTCTTCCCTGTTACCCAATGCCTCGTTATTGACTAGGGCGGCGGTGGATGGGCGGACTTGGTCCCGCGCTCGTTTAGCCTGAAGGCAGCGAATCGCTTAGCAAGGGGTTCATCCGAGTCGCGAATAGTGTTTTGAAAAGAAGAGGACAAGGAGGATGAGGGCGAGGGAACACCGTCGTCCTCCCGCTGACGCTTGGGGAGTCTCTCACCGGTCGATTGAAGGATAGCTTGAAGGGTCTGCCAGCCCTCGGTAGAACGAAGCTGGAATGTATCAGCAATATCATGTTGGCTTGCTACACGGCAGAGCAGGGCTTCTTCGTCCTATATATAAATTAGCAAGTTCCTTCGTACACTGCGGTTCGACAAGCGCACCTTGGAGAGGACGCCCATCTGCTGGATGAAGCAGAGGAGATGGAAGTTAGACACTTCTTGTCCAGTGGGCTTCTGGCCAGGTGACAGCTTAAGAAACTTGGCCAGAGCGGAATGCTCTTGGCTCTCTCCGACATATTCTCTGTTCTCGATAGGAAAGCCTTGTTGAGTGAACATAGGCTGAGGGTCGGCAGGGAAGCCGTGGGTTAGTGTAACGAACAGATACTCGACGGGGAATGATGGTTTGGCGTTCTCTTGGACGTTGGCGCCGTATTCGTTGACTCTGCGGTAGAAGACTTCGGGAATGTATCGTGTACGACTGACGGAGCCGTCATCTTCCTCCTCATCTCGTACAAGCATGACGTTAGGCTCAGCCGAAGGTTCAACAATATCCGCGCGAACCATCTCAACAGACTCGTTAGACATCTGATAAGATGAGATGGAGATTTCGCCATCCTCGTTACCAGTGATAATACATGTTACAAAGTTTGAGCCAAAGATGCCTGTGTCGCTCCACTTGGAGGCCTTGGGATACTGAGCCTGCAGTCTCGAAGAGAAGCAAATCTCGAGAGAAGACAGGAAGTAGGAGTCAGCATGACGTTTGCAAACCACTGAGCCATCTCCATTGCCAGCATCAAGCAGATCGGTCCAGATAACACCCACGGGCTCTAGACCACACTGCTTGGCTAACTTGTCGATCTCCTTCTGCGACTCCCACGCGTTCATCGTGATGCCGTCAAGCTCATCAACCTGAGGAGGTTCATAGATGGCCTCCACAACAGCCTTCACACCGAGAGGGACTTCGGTGTACTCAACATATTTTCCATAAAGGTAACCTAGGCGCTGAGATCCCGTCTTTCGCCAGGTGTCGATGAAACTGTCGATGATGGCAGGCGAAGAGAACTCGACGTGGTCGACCATTCGGAATTGTTGCGGCTGCAGAGTAATGGCGCTGGGTTGGCACTTGGTGCAGATACCCTCGGGCCATGGTGGATGTCCAGAAGGGCACTCATGTCTAACTCTGTGAAAGGGCTCGACCAGAGGAGGAATGTATGAAGCTCCAAGCTCGGGCTTGTTCGTTGCGGCGTTGATCTTCCGTAGGTATGAATGGAAGGACAGGTACTTGATCTTCTTCTCCGCGAGATATTCAGAGTTGAAGGGATCAAGAGGTTGGCAGTAGTCGCACATGCCCTTGGGACCATGACGGCACATGCGATCGATGCCCCGAGGGATCTTGCCGTCCAGTCGGTCTAGCCGGTCGTCCAAGGCGGACTGACGAACCACCTCCCATGGTCTGGCGATCCTTTCGGGTTTGGGGTTGATGGGTAGGTCTTCTGTCGGTAGCACAGGCTTTCCGTTGAGCCTGGCGGAAGTGTTCTCGGCTTCGGGAGCATCGCCGTTTGCTTGATCGACGTGCTGGTAGGTGAGAAATATGAGGTCGCCGTGCCTACGAGGTTAGCTTGTTGACCGCTGAGATGTCATGAGCGTGCACTAACTTAAGACCAATCTGGTCAACCTTGAAGTTGGCGATGTCTCCTAGTCGCTTCGAATCGCCTCCGTTTGGTGCGTTGGACAGAGCTATAGTCTTGGGATCGACGGTCTTGGGGAGTTGATCGAGTAGCTAAACATGGGCCAACGTCAGCGGGACAAGGCGAACATGAGCAAACGAGATAACAAACCTGCTTCCCTAAATCTCCAAAGGTGGCTGTGGCCTCAACGGTCAGACGGGCCATGCCATCTGGGCCCCGAAGTCGCAGCAGCATGGCGGGCGAGGTTCCAAAGAGCTGTTGCTGGTGATTGTCTTTGGTGGGGTTTATCTGCGTGCTCTTTGTCGTCGATCAAGAGTTGTGCGGTGTGGATGCTATGAAGGACGAAAGCAAGGAGATCGGAGAGAAAGAATCGTTCGGAGGTGAGGGTGGCATAAGAAGAAGAGGCTAGAAACTGCAGTTGGAGATCAATGAATCAATAGCATTCAATGGAATAGAAGAGACGGGAGAGATGTAGCGGCAGGTAACAATGGTACCTAGGTACCTGCAGTCGGGCAGCTCGAAGTCCGGTACGTACCTTAGTTAGCACAGCGTCATCTAAGGGTGGGTGCCTGCAAACGCTTATCTAATGGTGCAGTGACGTCGCACGGCAGTCAAAATCCAGGGCCCATCTGCCTGGAAGAAAGACACTAGCCACGATCTAGAGAGCCACATGTCGAAGCAGAAGCGTTATCTGGCCTAAAGTACACCCGACTGCGCCACACCACCAACAAGCTGTAATCTGTATTCGTGTCGATTAAGGTGCAGTGTTAAACAACCCCAGGCTCGACTCATACAAACTCGCAAACGTTCCAGTTCACGGCTGGCTCGACTTCTTTCTCGACACTCTTTTACTATAACACGCCCATACTCGTGTTTTTTCTTTTCTTTCAGAACCTCTTTTCATCATGCTCAACATCGATTGGAAGGGCCTTGCCCTCCCGTTTGCCTATGTTCTGGTACTCGGCAGCGCACTCATGACATTCTCGACAATCTACCGAAAGAGAAAAGCCGGTATGGCTCACCTTTCCCCGCAGAGCCGAAAAGAAGAACAAAGTCGAAGAAGAATACTGACAATTCTCAAACAGCCGAGAGCGCCAACCTGGCCCCGTGGTTCGGTCCTCACCTCCAGCGCAACGTCTACCTCTCCCTACTGCACCTCGAAGATGACACGGAAAAGGGCCCCAAGATTCCCGAAAGCATTCTGCGCGCTGCCCTGTTGCGCCGCGCCGTCGAGGATATTCGCCGTCTGATCCAGATCAAGTCTGCCAAGCAAGCATGTGGCTCTTTGTTGGCCCGGGGCAGTGTGGGCGATGACTTGTGGCAGCGATTCCAGCGTGCTGAGAAGGAGATGGAGGAGGAGTTGAGGGATGTCGTCACAGAGGTAATGCCCCTCCTGCGCAGTCGCGTGATTGCGTTCGCTCAGACGTGAAACAGAACAGTTTGCTGACACTCGACATAGGCCAACGCCCTCGCACCCAACTGGGGCCAGTCCATCTTCCAGTCGGCCCATGAAATGACCGCCAATGCTGCTATGCGCAGCTCAATCGAGGAGATCCTCGCCCATGCCGAGTCAGAGAAGCAGTGGTGGGAGAAGCGCCGTGGACAGATCCAAACAGAGTTCATGAAGGAGCTTGATGGTCCCGAACAGAGCTCCTCTACCAAGACTACTAGTGAGGAGGATGCCGTTATGGTCGACACTCCTGCAAAGGGCAAGGCTGGCAAGAAGTAGGCGGGTGCATATTTCCTATGCAAGGGGTTGCGAGAAAGAAGACGTCTTTACATTATACACGGCTGCGAAACTTGCATGTCTGGGTCCTGAGTCTTGGCTTTTATAGCTTACCACACATCACTTATTGGCAAGGCGTACACTCTCGGTGCGTATCGGGAGGATGAGAAGGAATCAACACACGGCGGCGTTGAGGTTGTTTTGAAAATAGTAGCATGGGCTTCTTCTCTATTGATATATGGCTATATTTCACTTCCCTCCGTACTCCTCTGAAATGCAATGATGCGCACGCTGGCTAGTTGGCCATGCATTGTCTTGCATGCGACCCCCTAGATGCAGACCTGACAAAGACACAAAAGCATAGTACTATGCAAAACCACCTGTAAAACCCAGAAACGCCACTGACAAGAAACAAGAAACAGACCATCCACCACCATTAGTAGTATCAACGCCTTTTAACCCCCCAGGTCACTTGGTGCATGCAGATTACCTAGGAAAAGTGCTTTCGCCTCCACAGATCCTCCTCGGCCGCGAGTCTTGCTTTGCGTGCCTCTGCCATAATCTCTTCCTCCGTCTTGAGCAGGATGGGTGACTCGCAGCCCCGGAGACCGATGAACTTGCCCATCTTGCGACGCTTCTCCTCGAGAGGCAGATCAGATCGCCAATTGACTGGACAGGGATATTGGTTTGTCCATGGGTTAGGTGTCCTTTGGTGGTAGAAATGGGCCAGCGACTCGAGCTGCTCATCGGTGAGAAGCCAGAAGTTGAGGACTGTGGTGGGAAACGACGGGTGGACAGCGCCTGTGGTGAGCTGGACGAGAGGCGCCAGAGGGAGGGCCATCTGCTCGAGCTTGCGCTGGAGGTTTGGGTTCTTTGCAAGCCGTCGCTGACCGAAAGCCTGGCGGTGCCTTGAAGGGATCTCGCCTCGCATCATTATGGCGGTTGTTGTTGCTGTTGTTGTTGTTGCTGCAAGCAGGTGGTGATAGTGGATGGATGGTATTTGAAATAGACAAGAGAAGAGAGTGTTAGAGTTGAGCCTCAAGCTTTTGTAGGCCAAGAACACTAGTCTCTTGTTTTTATAGATTGACGTTTCTGATTAGGTATAGACCGATAGTACAAGCTCTTGAGAGTGATCAACGGTGACTATGAGTGGTGATGATGGTGAATTGGCTTTGGCGGGGTGGCTATCGACAGCGGCCTTCTCCGCAGAGTGAGCAGTGAATGACAGCACAGACTTGTCTTTGAGTTTTGTAGTCGATTCCTTTGCTTGCATGGGCTTATCTGCAGAGGCTGGTAGGTTTTTGTATTTAGCCAAAAATGGGTGAGGAGAAGAGAAGGGAAGAGAAGAGAAGAGCAGGTTCGAAAGAGTCGACAGATCATGAAGAACAAGAGCATGGCTTCACAACCTCTCGAGCGAGCCCCCGCCCTCTTGTACAGGACGATACGAGAAGCTAGGATCGCGAACAGCCAGTTGTGGCCGAAGCCGTTCCTCATTTTTTGGAACAAACGCACACCCTTTCTTTAGACTTCTTGCTTGTCAGACTTGGACTTGGACTTGGACTTGGACTTGGCCTAGACGAGCAGCTGTTCTGGGCAAAGCGGGTGGGCTTTAACTTCTGGTCTGCTTTGACGAAGACGCTCCAAACTCGACAAGCTTACACCTGAGCAGAAAGGAAGCCGGCTCCGTCCAAAGACTAGTGGACCAGGCTAGAAAGCAGTGAAAGGAGACTGAGACAGGAGGGTCTCTAGAACAGACAACGACGGCTGAACCAGACGCAACTGGGTTGGTCCGCGGGGGGCGCTCAAGAGACACCGAACGACCATGGCGTGGAATGTGACTGGTGGCCATGACTCAAAGCGATCAATGGTCAGTGGGCAATAGTCGGTCAATGAGTTCGGATAAACCAAAGCCACCGCAATTGATCTTTGAGATCTTTGACAAGTTCTTCTCTTTTTCTTCTTCTTCTTTGTTTGTTTTGTTTTTGATCAATCCATTGACCCTTTCGCCCAATGTCTGAGATTCGATTCAAACTCGATATAGTAAACAAAAGTCATTGTCTGCCATTCACATGATGCTTTGTGCCATGCAGTTCCCTCCGCTCCCGGCGTCTAAACCCTCCCCGAGACTTTAGCTGCATGTCTCATGCCTCATGTCTCATGTCTCATGTCTTGGATTTCTGCTGCTGCTGCTGCGTTGGCTGTAACTAACCAACTGTAACTGTAACTGCAACCACTCCCAGCCACCTGGTGTCTCACACTGACGACGACACTTCACTTTCTCCGTCGTGTGATTTCTTTGTGGCCATTGGCTCAACCACACCCTCAACCTCGGCTTGATACAAGAAAATAAATAAAGACAAAAACCTGTTCTCAGAATTACAAAGGGCCACCTTGTTCGCTGTTGCGGCTGCAGTCTTCAATACCCAGTCTTTATTAGCCTTTAGTCGTCTCGCAGTGTCTCTCTTTCTTCAAACTCCATCAACCAGTGCAATGCAAACGCACGCCTAGAGCCACTTCAGCTTGGCAATATGATCCGCTTTCTTCTTGCTCGCTTTCACGAATCCCAAAGCCCTCAACTCAGCCAGTCCGCGGTAAAACATAACCAGTGATTTCCGCTCGTCTGTTTCCTCATCGCCCACCAATGCGGCAAATGCAACCCACAGATCTGCCACATTGATGAGATTTCCAGTCTCCGTATATAGACGGTATAAAAGCGCCGTGGCCGGCAGCGTTGCTGGCGTTCCCCCATCGCCTGGCTTACAGCATGAGCACGAGAGGTAATCGTGGGGTCTTGCCAGGCTGCGTTCTAGAACAGATCGCGGCCGAGGTACGAACACATCCCGCGAGGGAGCTCGAGAATCATATAGCCAGCCCTCTGACACTAGAAGAGAGCTGGGCTTGTAGAACTGGACGTGTGCGGTCAACAACGCAGTGACGTCGTCAACAACCTGAGTGAGTTGCTTGTCCTCGTCTGTAAGTGCAGCTGAGTCGTGACTCAATTGAACCCTCTGCGCAATCACAGTGGTACGCGCCACTTTACTCTGTCCGCTGTACTTGCTTCGGAGCGTGATGTTATGCTCTTGCGCTTTTGATTGCAGCTCCTCTAGACTGACGAGTTGTCTTGCTAGCGCATCTCGAAACTCAACGTCTGTTTGCTTCGTTCCTGGACCAAGCAGCAGGTCAACTTCTCCACCTCGCAATATTGATACCACCTTACGCAGCATGGCCAGTAACTCGTTGACGTCCATACGTCTTACTGAGTCAATAGCCCTCGAGTTTTCAGTAATCGAAACACCTTCATCCATTGCCTCGACATAGGCTCTTGAGAACTCATCATCTTGGCCTTCCACCTCTCTGAGAATTAGTAGTGCGCGCAAAAAGTCCTCGATAGACTCTTGCCGGTGGGTAAGGCTATTTTGAACTTGTAAAGCCAGAAACTCGTTGTTTTCAAGCAAATCTTTGGCGTGTTGCACATTGTCCAGGACACCGGTTTCGACTGCTCGCTCAACATGATTTCTGAATGAGCTTGTGTGCCGAATAGCTTGGAGGTGTTCGGGTTGAAGTGCTGAAGCATGCTCGAGAACACTGAGTGGGTTTGCGTAAAAATGGCACATATAAGCGTACTGCTGCTGGTTAGAAAACATTCCTCCGCGTGTTAGCTGTGCAAAGCGTACCTTAAGCGACATGTTAAATGTCTGAATGCCTGAGACCTGATCGCGCTGACGATCTAGCATGCTGCGAAGGAGCGACGGTCCCAGTAATACAGGAGCATCGGATGCCGCTACAGCTGTTTTGAAGACGGTCTCGAGAATGGCCGAAGTCTGAATCACGTCGAACTGAGCTCCGTAAATCTGCTGGCACGCGGCTTTGAGAAGCCTTGCTTGAAGCAGCTCGACTGATGTGGCGATGCCAAAGAGCAGAGTAAAAGGAATACGTGGGCGCCAGGAGCTTGACACATTTAGCAGGTCGGCTGGATCTAAGGCAGAGGACTTACTTGAAGAGGATAATTAGGTCTGACAGCAGACTGCTGTCGAATCCTTCACTGTCTTGGAAAGCAACAAAGACATGCTCGCAGTTTTGGGGTTTGATGAATGCATGCAATGCTTCCAGGTCATAGTCAAGGTATCGCCGGCCCTAGACCGTATGAGCGTTGTATTCACATAGACTCAGAAAACTTACCTCTCGGCCATCTCCCATTTCAAGAGCATCGTCCTCGTCAACGGGAACCTTGGCTGTGACATCCCGGATGATCTTCTTCAACGTTGCTTTAAGTGTCGTGGCTTCTGACGATCGCAGACCAACAAACTTGCTTGAGGTTGTTAGTTGGAGCGTCTCTGATAGTTGCTGGAAGAGAAGGTCCTGTGATGCGATGTTGGGTCCAGTGATGATGAATCCTGAAGGGATTCTATCCCCACTGTACGAGGATTAGGGGTTGCACATATATCAGGGGTTAGGCTCTTACGAATCTGTCACTGCTTCCTTGATGAAATCGCCGACTTCGTGAAGAGTTTCCAAATTTGAGGTTTTAAGAATCCCCTTAATCATGTGAGTAATATTTCATGTGAACGGGTCTCGGTCACTCACCTCAATACGTTCATCAATCTTAGCCCAGCTCTCCCGAAATAACGTCTCCCTTAGCTGGACAAACTCGGGTTTCTCAGCACCATTGAGTAGCGGCGCGAAAGATGGCGAATCTTTGACGGATTCTGCAGTATCTTGACCCCTTTTTGATACTCTTCTGCGCTTGGTGGGCTTTTGGTGTGTCCCATCGTCTTCAGGGTCAAAGATATAGGCGACCTATTCGTTGCGTTAATGGATGGAGAGTTGAACCTTGAGAATAGTGTTGTTCGTTACCTGATGATCTTCTTGGTTGTAGGCCTCTTGTTTGACTTCTTCACGTGCCATACTTAAAGACTTTATGATGCAGGGGATATAATAAAAGTCTTGGGGATGAAGCTCCTGAAGCTCGGATCCAAGTAGAAGGTGAACGCGTTTTCAGACGGTAGGCGTGTTTAGTAGCACTGTATTGCGCACTGTACCCCAACGACCAGCTAATACCATGACTTATTTTACCAAGATATCAACCACGGGGAGATCATGAGAAGGGGAGGAGAAGATAGGCACATGTCTGTCTGTATGATCAACTGTTCGAGAAATGCACGGCTTCATCCTCTCAAATACATCTAATTCTTCGTCCCATTCATCATCTGTATGCTATTGCTCGCCAAATCCACTTGCTCGTACGCCTCCTCTCGAAAAGCACCTCATTCTTTGAGCTTCGCTCCCATGAGCCATCCCACTTTGTCCAGTCCATTCCAGATGTCTCCCGGACGAGCAGAGCTCTCCTTGTTCGCCCTGGTCCATGGAAACCCACGTTGGGCGAGTTTCTCCCGGTCCAGTAGCATTGTTTTTGCCCTTTGTACAACCCCAAAAATAGTTATTTCTTGCCTCCGTCCTTGCCGGGCCTATTATGACTCGGGCGAGTCGTGAAACCTCTGCCACCAGATTTGGCAGATACTCATACAGATACTGAAAAGACGCGACGAAGCCACTTTTGCCATTGTTGAAGAAAAAATAGCAGTAGAAAAAGCAAAAGAAACGGAAAAGACCAGAACTGGTAAACCATAACCCTGAC
Organism: Fusarium nurragi; assembly: GCA_012977755.1. Lineage (NCBI taxonomy): Eukaryota > Fungi > Ascomycota > Sordariomycetes > Hypocreales > Nectriaceae > Fusarium > Fusarium nurragi. The sequence continues at coordinate 70,480 of JAALXI010000160.1, read as the reverse complement.
GCCATGAAAGAACTTGTTCTAAATCACCATGAGCCGAACCACATTACAAGGTAATTAGCCTAAGCCGAGGCTTCAACAGGCTCAGAAGGGACGATAGCCTTGATCTTAGTTAGTTGGATTCTTCCCAATGAGTGGCATAATTAGCACTTACGTCTTCTTTCTTCTCCTCGGGAGCTGATGCTTGTGGCGTCTCAAGAATCTTCTCCTCTTCTTCAGTCTTCTCGCCCTCCTCAGTCTTCTCGGCCTTGGACTCCTCGGTCTTCGAGGTCTCAGACTTGGGCTCTTCGGTGTTTTCCTTGCCGCTATCGCCCTTCTTATCATCTACCTTGACATCCGACTTGCCGTTCACACCGTTGGTGGCCTCTGTAGCAGGGGCAGCAGTCTCAGTGGCCAGCAGCTTGTTCCACTTATCCAGAAGAACTTGGGAACGATCCTTGAAATGGAATTCGTCCTCACGAGGGACTGACTCCAACTTCAGGATAGCCTTAAGGACCTTGTTTATCTTGGTCGCACGAATGATGGACACCTCGAGGTCCTTCAGGTTCTCCAGCATATTGACATACTCAGACATTTGCTCCATCTCTGACTCTTGGGGTTGCTGATCCCTGGTGAGAAGTCCTCGTTGAAGCTTGTGTCGAAGATACAACACTTCCTTCTAACCACGTGTTAGCAGTGCACGGCATTGTTGTATCACTGGCATATCTCACCTCCTTATGGTGTCGTCGCTCCTCAGGGGTCATCTTGGCCTTCTTGGCTCCCTCGGTCTTCTTATCGGTAGACTTCTTGACCTTGACCTTGGCTTTGGCCGCAGATTCTTCCTTGGCCTTGGGAGTGCCGTTTGCCTTTGGGGTTGAAGTGTTGAGCTTAATCTTAGGCTTCTTAACAGATTCGGGACGCTGTGGTGTCTAAAGTTCCAGGCTCATCAGCACGTGAATTAGAAACTAGCGGGTGGGAGTGCTTACGCTCACGTCATCCTCCGCCTTGCGCTTCTTGGTCTTGGGCTTTTCTGCGGTAGTATCATCGACATCCTCCATCTCGACATCTTCATCGGCAGCCTTGGCTTTGCCCTTCTTAGACTTCTTGGGAGTTGCGGCGGCTTGTTGCTTGGCAAGCAGCTCGTCTTGGAATTGCTTGAGAACGTCCTTGTAATGATCGAGGGAATTGCTTTCGGCCGCGAGCAGGAACGCCTCTTTGAGGTCCTTGCGCATCTTCTCGGTGATGGTATCTTCTGCCTTCTCTGGGGGAAGCTCTGTGAGTAGGGTGTTGGGTACCCAGCCACTGTAGTCAGGTCAGCAAGAGCCTGCAGACTATGACAGATGCCAACTTACAATTCATTTGTGTGAAGGTACATAACAGGGAAAGTCCTGTCGTTGACACGCTTGCCACCATCAGCATATGCCTCCGTGTAGGAGCCATCAGGTCGTGCCGCAGCAACGGGACGGCTATCGACCAAAGCTTGGGGCAGCATTGTCTCGTCGCAAATAATGGCGGGCCAGGCGGGGAATCCCTTGAGCTTGACCAAGAAATGGTCTCCAGGCTTGGCATCCAAGTGCGTGAGACGCGCCTTGGAGGCCTTCTTGCTCAGGCTCTTCCGGTTGGCACCAGCCGACTTGCGTCGGTTGTTCTTCCCCTTTGCTGAAGAAGTCTCGCCGGCGGCGTTTTCAGCTGCTGCCTCACCATCGGCAGATGGAGCGGAGTTTTCGGCCTTGGTCTCCTCGGCAGCGGGGGCCTCAGTCGCGTCCTTCATTTCGGTATCGGCGGTATCGTCAGCGGGCTTTGGATCATCCTTGGATGCTTCGGTCGCGTGTTTGTCTCCGGTGTGTTTCTCTACGTTTCCACTTTCCTTAGTTTCTGATCGAGCAAAATGGTCAGCACGGGTCTGACAAACGGAAGGACGCGCCCGGGGGACGGAGCACGCGAGAAATCGGGGCGCGATTTCAAGGGCACTGCGACCAAGTGCGCAATAGATGCAAAATGCATCATAATCGTGACTTACCTCCAGCGACCTTTGTATCCTCCTTAGATGACTCGCCGTCGGCCTTCGCGGCGTCGTCTCCGGTCGATGATGGCTCCGCCGGCATCTCGGTGGCAGGAGCTGCCTGCGCGTCAGGAGCAGGCACCTCAACCTCAGGCTTCTTGGTGAGCTGGTCTGCCATGGCGACAATAGTGATGATGTTTCGCTGGTCAAAAATCACAGAAGCCAGAAGTAGAATGCCAGCTCGCAAAAGATAGACGAACGCGTAGCTGGTGGTGTATTGCGCGCGTCAATGGAGCGCAAGGTTCGTAGCGCGATGGAGATGCTGTGTTGGAGATGAGATGCGCAATTGATGCTGAGATGCGCCTCGTCGAATTGTGCTGGGATGTTGGGGTGACGAAAGAAAAAACGCTGGTGCGAGTTGATGGGCTGGGCCTGGCAAGGGAAGCACTTTCAAACGTCACCAGAGATAGGGGTCACGTGATGCGTGTATGCGGCGTCATCAAGCCCACGGTCTTCTCCCTCACACACGACATCAAGGCCCAGCGCGTAGCCGACGCTGATTCGACGGGCTCATATACGAGACCAACAGTAAGACGCGTTCGTAGTCTCTTTTCTCAACATCTTCGCCCTCCTTTCCACGGCAGAAGTCACGTCGTCGGCCTGGCCGTCACTAGACGCGTTTGGCGTTGTGAACACTCGATCGCAGCCCTTCGCGCCTCTTTAACTCGCGCTGCACCATTGAACATCCACGCAACTCAGCTTTTGTCGGGTAAACCCATCCCATAGAGCACATCTCAGTCACATACAATATCCCAAGTCATCGTCCTAGTTGATATATTCGAACATTATCTCCCTAAATTCGCATTCGTAGTCTGTAATAGTGTACAAAGTCATCATTGGCAATCGCGGTGGTAAATGGAGCGAGCTTTTGAGCTTCTACTCCTCGTCTTCGTCCTCGCCCTCATCATCGTCATCCACGTCCATGCCTTCGGCTGCTGTGACCGAAAACTCCCGCTCTTGGTCGACTCCGACATAACTATCACTCATTAAGAACAGCTTCAGATCATGCTCACCTGGTGATGGCACGGTGTATTCGAGGCGAACGTTCAGCTCCCGACCGATTGTCACCCGCTTGATGGCCAAGAGGCTCTTGGTCTTTTCATCACCAACAACCAACCACCAATTCTCCATCTTCTTGGAGGGGTAGAATGGCGCGTGTACGGTAGAGTCATAATCGCCGTCTTCGTCCTCCAAATTGCGAGCAATCTTGATATTCAGGTAGGCTGGTTCACCTGCCCTGATCTCGTCCTCGTCCAAAACCTCGTGCTCGAGCTCCAGATCAGGGTACTTGTCGTTTGTAAAGCTGGCGGCCTGTGCCAGTTGGTTTTGTGACAGGCCGAGTCGCTTAACAAGCTTGTTGTAATCGGCGTTCTCGTCCGGATTCATGGCCTCCATGAAATCGAAGATGTCCTTGATTCTGCAAAGAATGTTAGCTCGCGTTTCGATTCCCAAATCACAACTCATTACGTACCCAAACTCATTAGCCACCTTGACAACCTCCGGTGAGAAGTGAGGAATTTGCTTAAGAGGGCTATCTCGATCCCACATGCCTTGCACGATCATTTGTGACATCTCCATAGCGCTCATGGCGTTAAGGTGACCATCTGAAGACAGAATGTCAACCATGGCACTGAGAAGGCTCAAAACCTTAGATAGCAGGACCTCCTGATCCTTTGCCAGATCAATTGGCAACTGCATGCGAGAAAAGTGAGCCTGAAGCAGGACGAAAGACTTGAAGTGAGGCGATTCGTAAACAACTTCAGACATCTTTACAGGGACCCGGTCGTAGATGCGTCGCAACAAGCCATCCTCATGACGTCGAATCTGGATCGATTCGAACTCGGTTGCTGAAGTGACAATTTCCATAATACCCTTGAGCTTTGTGCGAACACTCAATGAGAGCAGGAAGGTCTGCATGGTAATGTAGGAGATGTTGTAGTAGGCGGCAATCATAGCAGCGTTCTGAGGCGCCACAGATCCGTCTTCCTCGTCAAAGTCAATGATCTTCGATTCGCTGAGCTCACGCAGAGTTGTCTCAACCAAGTCAGACATGTAGTTGCTAAGACCCTCATGTGTTGTGCTTGTCAAGCTGTAATAACTGGGGTTGGCAAGTAGTCTTCGGTAGAAGTAGGTAAATGTGGTCCAGTTGATCGCATCGTCACCCGACTCGATCATCTTGGTGCTGATCTCCGTCACGAAAACATCGTGCAAGTAGTTGTGCAGATGCGACTCGACGGGGAGAGCCTCGTTAAGAAACTTCTTGTAGTACTCGCGCTTTACTTGGGGCAGCATGAGGACACCACGGCCGCGACCGTCCGTGGATGGGCGAAGAGCCTTACCAAACATGTGTAGCACCTCGCTAAGAGGGTAATCAACATATCGATGCTCCCGGCCCTCAAAGTATTGTGTACCCATGACGATGACCAGATGAGCAGTGCTGTTTAGCTCCCAGCAAACGTCCCGAGAAGCAACTAGTACCTGGATGGCACCATTATCATAAAGATGCTTGACAATTCGCTTATCACTCTGGCTAAGAGCCTCATGATAATAACCAACGCCATGCGAGAGGGCCTCGGCAAGTGCCTCCTCGTTGATACGTTCAAGTAAAGGCTGCATTTGCTCCACCTCAGCATGAAGGAAACGGTCCTCGTCATCATCAGCAAAGGCCGCAGCCAAAAGGTCCCGGGCAGTTGCTCGAGTCTGTTTGCGACTGGGCACAAAGATCATGGCGGGCTTATCAGGAGACATCTGTGTGATAGCCACATACGTGGGTTTAGCCATTGCCAACATCAGAGATGGGAAGTGAGGGTTGGTGAATGACTGAAGGTGAAGCTCCAGGGGCACTGGTCGTACATGAGGACTGAAGTTGTAGATGTCATGCTTCTTCGCGTCAATCCATTCACCAATATCTCGAGCATTCGCTAGTGACACACTCAATGCAACAATTCGCAGGGGCAACTCAGTCTGAGTACGAATGTAATGCATACGAGAGACGATTGTCTCGTATACGTATCCTTGCGAACTGCCAAGAAGGTGAACCTCATCGGCAATAAAGAGCTCAACTGTCTGAACGTTCTTGCGGCGCTTCCATTGTCTGGACAACACATCCCATTGAGTTGGCGTCGCTAAGATCAAGTCACCCTTCTCCAAAAGCTTGAGGTCAGTTGCTGTCTCGCCAGTAAGCTTGACAATCTCCTTGCCGCCATTGAGATGGCCGAGCCTCTTCTGCCAGTCTTGAAGACGAGAGTCGACAAGCTCTTGGAAGGGAGCAATGTATACAGCTCGACCCACCTCGCCCTTTGTCCAGTGCCTCAGAAGAGCAAACTCGGCGCATACAGTTTTGCCGCTGCCTGTAGGAGCTCCGATGAACACATTCTGATCTGTCTTATAGAGCGAGTTGAAGGTTTGTGTCTGAATCCTATTGAATTGCTTCCATGTGGGATAGAGGTCAACGTAGCTCGACACCTTGAGAGCAGAAACAGGAAGAGGCTGAAGCTCCAGAAGTTCCGTATGAGGAGGGAACTTCTCAGGCAAGATCAGTTTATGAAAAGGAACGGGAAGTCTGGTCTCAGCATGCATCCATCGATCAGATATAACGGAGACGAAATAGTTAGGAGGCATAGGATCTGTGATGGGGACGGTAAAGTCCACAATGTGCTCGTTTTGCTCCGATTCAGCGTATTCCTTGCGCAGCAAAAAGGTGTCGTGAAAGAGGATGTCCTCACCATCACAATCTTCGACCAGAATCCAGAAGCTCTCTGCAGCACCATGAATCGAATCATCCCATTGGAAGTTAGGTGTGATGCTAAGCTCAACACGCAGCATCGATCTGGTCATGGGTTGGACTCGAGCCTGAACCTCAACTCGGGGGAACTTGGCTACCAGGTTACAAACAGTTCGACCTTCTCGAGGCAGACCAAGAAGCTCACCCATGCGCGGGGGATCTAAGTCAAAGTAGCTACTCCAAGACACATCGATTCTCTCCGCCTTCTGAACAACGCTCTTGGGGCAGGTGGGAAACTGACGTAGAGGAGACATGGTCGGCCACATGCGTTTTTCGGCCATCTTACAAAGATCAAGGGCAGTTTTGGCGACACTCGCCCAGCCCTTCTTCATGGCAATCTCAAAGATGGCACGCAGAATGCGGCCAGCGGATTGTGTGACATATACCATGTCGGCCATCAGGGCCAGACCATCCAGCTTGAGGCGTGAGATGTACGCTTGCAAAAGCACGTTGATCTTGGCATGAGGCTCCTCAATGCTCTCCTTGACAGGAATTGGGACTCGGCCCAGTAACTTGGCCAACTCGAGCTTTTCGTCCTGGCGAACAGGGATAAATTTGAATTCAGCACTCAGAGCAAAGACACGGAAGAGCTCAATGGTTGTGATGGAAGGCTGGATGAGGTTGTTATAAGTCTCCATAGACCCAAAGGTAATGTAGTAGTGAGAAGCGATGCGTCCAAGCTCTGTGGACTGAAGCTTTCCGGTTTTCTCGTCGTATTTGACAAGATTTGATTTCCGCAAAACCATAGCGGCGGAGTGAATCAAGTCAACCCGTTTTTGCTCTAGAGCTTCGTCGTCTTCGTATTCTGCACCTACCTGGTAAAGACCAGGGGAACGGAGCATCCTAACAAAAAGGTATGTATAACCCAGCCACTCAACACCCTCATCGCGGGTTCTAACGTTACCGAGTACGACTTCGGCGTTCAAGTTGTCCACCAGCTTGCTTACAAACTGACTCTCAATTGGGAGCTGTTGGTTCAGAAGTGAGAGATAGTACTGCATCTCGCTCTGTGTTGTGATGATAATACCTTCTCCATAAGTGTCATATTGAGGTCGACCCGCACGTCCAAGCATCTGAAGGACATCCTGAGGACTGAGCTCAACCCAGCTACCCTTCTCGGGCGAGTAAACTTGCGTTCCCTTAATAATGACTGTGTGGGCAGGCAAGTTCACACCCCAAGCCAACGTAGCAGTACACACCAGGACTTGAATGGCACCACGGGCAAAAAGATCCTCAACATCAGTCCTGTCAACTCGACTCATACCGGCATGGTGTATACCGAAACCATAGGGCAGGATATCTTTGAGGTCCTGGTCAGTCGCCATAGAGGATGCTTCGTTGAGGACTTCACGACTGCCAGCATCGTGACGAAGGATCTGGTTAATCGTGTCTGACTCAAGAGCCTTGTCTCGAATGTAGCGGGCAGTCTTGGCGGTTTCCTTTCGAGAGTGCACGAAGATAAGCAATTGGTTACGATTTGTGCCCACATGCTCGATGACCTTGTTGTAGCAAACGTCGTTCATGGTCTTCAGTTGCTTGATGGCTTTACGGTCAGTGACACCAACAAATTCCTGTCGCAGAGGGCAGGGTCTGTAAGAACCATCGAAGTGGAAGAGGCCCTTCTTCGTGTCCACGCGCAAGAAGCTCGCGACGTCTTTGTAGTTGGGAAGCGTGGCAGACAAACCGATGATTCGGACTGGCTCACCAGTCTGTTCAGTCTTGCGGATGGTGCGGCTGACGATGCTTTCCAGCACAGGACCACGATCGTCGTGGAGCAGATGGATTTCGTCAATAATGATGAGGCGCACCATGTTGGTGTAAGTCAAGTCGTTGGACTTTCTGGTGATGACGTCCCACTTCTCAGGCGTAGTGACGATAATCTGGGTCTCGGCAATTTGCTGCTTGGTAAGTTGGCGATCACCAGTCAATTCTGCAACACGGATGCCATATGGTTCAAGTCTGTTGCCCAAATTGCCAACCTGCTCTTGGACAAGCGCCTTGAGGGGAGCGATACAGACGATCTTGAAGGCATCGAGATCAATGTCGCCGGTCTCAGGGTTGCGGTGCTTTCCAATTTCTCGGAGAATCGCGAGCATACCAACATTGGTCTTTCCACTACCAGTAGGAGCACAAACAAGCATGTTTCCGTCGTCATCAAATGCCGAAGGATAACACTTTGACTGAATCTTGTTCAATGACTGGTTCTTACTGAAAGGGTTTCGCGACCACTCAGGCATGTCGGAAATGGGTATCAAAACATCGCCAGGCTCATTACGCTTCTTGGGTGTAGGGATGTGGATTTCCTCATAGCCCTTGAAAGTCCTCTTTGTTGAACCTTCTGGTAGCCGGACCTTGGGGTTTGTCATAAGATGATTTCCTTGGTCGAAAACCAGGTTGTCAAGGTTGATGAGCTTTCGAGGCTGGAGTCCACCAACAAGTTGACCCTCGGCACGTTCAGTCTTGGGTGCGTCGGCTGTAAAAGAAGCAGGAACATCAATGTCCATCCTAATATCCATCTTGCCCTTCTTGCCATCAGTAGTGTCCTTGCCCTTGAGCTCATTGAGGATCCAATGGAGACCTTCCGAACCCATCTCTCGCTCGACATCGGCACGTTGCTCGGGGGTCTCTGTTCGTGCCAGTTTTGTAAGCCAGAAGACCTTCTCCCTGTTCTCAACTAACTTCTGCACCAGTTCGTGGTGCTCGAAGTCGAACAGCTCCATGAGATCATTCTCAACTTCACGCAAAGACTTTTCCTCGCCGTCGTCACCAGGTTCTCCGGACAGAATCGTGAGTGCCTCCTTTGTTTTGTCGGTTTGCTCGTGAGCATCGGGATATAGAGCTCCAATTTGACGCTGCAACCAGAAAGCATCGATGTCCCGGGCGGGTACGCTGTGCTTTTCCTTTTCGTCCCGTTTACCTCCTGAAGGCGCTGAGTCGAGGATCATCTCGTCCCCAACATCAGCAACAGCATCTTCTTCTTTGCCCTCGGCAATCCTTTCCTTCTCTTCCTCTTCTTCCTCTTCATCTTCATCTTCAGACGACTCATCGCGGACCTCATGAACGATTCCGTCCCCTTCATCCTCATCGTCCTCATCGAAAGCGACTGCGACACCTTGGCGCTCATCTATTTCAGCATCATCGCCATCGGCGCCTCCCATGGCGACGTCGTCGTCGTCGTCCTGAGCGTCGTAATCTGTGATCTTCTTGCCGAGATTCACAAGCTCATTAAATTGCTTGGGGTTTAGTGTTACTCCTAAGATATCGTCGATTTCCCTTTTCTTATCCAGATCCTTCAAATCGTCGTCCTTCAGATACTCCAATACAGCATCCGCCGCGCTGCGCACAACCTCGTGAGGTACATCGCCAAGGTTGTTTGCTACTATGGTAATAATAAGGTCGAAAGTCGCTCGCGTCGCTGCGGTTCGTGGTCGGTATGTGATGCCTTCCACCAAGAGATCGTTGGCGCCAAGAACACCAGTCGATTGGGGCGCCTCCGCCTTTCGTCTGCGTTGTTCTCGTGCTAGGATATCCTCGCCTTCCCTCAGACCGCCTCGCTCGATGTCGGGAAGTCCGGGTTGTTTTTTCGGTTTCGGCGCGTCGTCGCGTGCGACTCGGGCGCCCATATCTCGAATACTCAAGCGCCCGGCCAGCGACTCTGGATCACCTGTGGCTTCATCGGTTCGTCTGGTGACAAATCGACGGTCGGCCTGGAGAACCAGGTTGGACATAGCCGAGTACTTGTACTGCGACACATCTCGATTTCCGTCGGCCATGGTGACTAGATTATTAGGTTAGGTTGTTATTAGGATAACGTCGATGCTCTCGACAAAGCCTGGGGCGCTAGGCTTTTAAATAATCATGAGTTTGCCACCAACGAGACCAAATGAAGTAAAGAGCCGCTGCCTTAGGTCTCTTTAAGTTCTGCGATTGATCCGCAGTTGTTGAAATTGGGTTGTAGTCGTCACTTAGTTGGAGAGTCCAAGTCGCGATCGTAAATTTCAGATCTCAGCCTAGGAGGCTACCGCGTTATGCCAGTTTCGGGATAGAAGCATGGAGCTTGCAGCGCGTTTGTGGCGCCACTGCATATGTGGCTGGAGCTCGAAGTCATGCATCGCGTAGTGCTTTCTGTGTTCAAACAATGGTACCGAATATGAAGTGACCTTCTGACTAAATGCGCATGGTGTGTTTCCTTTGTCGGTGCCTCATATATTCCCATGCGTATCGCTCATTGGGCCGTTGGGACAGAATGGGAGCCAACACTAGCCACAATTCAAAAATCGTCTAAGCTGCTGAATTTCGTCTATTTACTTTACGCTGGGACCAGAGCAACCAGCCAAAGTCAGAGACCACTTCACCGACAAACAATGAATCACAATGACAAATCCTTCTGAGACCAGTGAAACGTTTCAAAAAACACTTGATCCATTTATCAAGCCACGCGAACAAGTCAATTATATTCGACGAGTCTTGGCACTTCATCTCGGATCATGCTCCTACGATGGCCCAGTCAAACAGCCTGTGTCGCTGGCAGATCCGGCGCGCGAAGTAACTATAGATCCGAATTCAAAAGGAATCTATAGAGAATACATCGAAGCCCTCAAAGCCAATGTCGATGCCCATCAACAATATGAAGATGTTGCACAATCAAACCTTGCCTGCCCAACTTCAGCCCAAGATCCCTCATCCAGCAACGAGCTGTTGGAAGAACGGGTCGCACTTCTAAAGCTTCAAGCTAAGTCAAGTCGATTAGCAGCTGTTCAGAGTCATCTTGATTCCCTCATGCAAAAACCTGCCGCTGCACCTGAATACCTTGATCCTGAGGATGTTTTTCACGAAGCTGCGAGTCGGCCCAGCGTCCCAAAAGAAGTGGTCAACAGTCTGGTCGCACAGCAGAGCGTTCAGAAGACCGATTTAACGGAGCAAGTCGCCCAGCTCGAAAAGACTGTTTTGAGAGCGAAACTCCTCTTGAAGCGAGAAGAACAACTACTTCGTGAAACAAGAACAAATGCCCAAAGCATACCCGATGTTATTAGCAACGGCATCAGACTGCACGCTCTGAATACAACCCGGAATGATCTTATTGGCTGGATCGAAACTGAGCTGAGCAAGGCTTCGGGAGATGAAGATGGGAACGAGGAGGGTGGTACCAAGAGCCACAACCAACCAGATGTGGACCAGGTCACGATAAACACCCAGCTCAACAATATAAAAGACAAGTACGCCAAATATCTTGCAACTAGGCGGTCTCTTCTCGCCTCTGTTGGCGAAAGGTCCGAGTTCTCGGCAGCTCCTGTTCTGGCGCCCTCCACGACCAAGCAACATGCTGAGGAACCAGAGCCTGCATCCAGCACGTATCTTCTTACACCATATATCGAGACACTTCTCACACTATCCAAGAAACAAAGGGCTATGATATCACAGAAGTCTCACGTCAATGCGACCCTTGGCAAGGAAATCAAGGGCAACTGCCAGTCACTCAGTCATCTGGAAGAAGAAAGCCAATTACTTCCCTCTTACTCTACGGCACCGGCATCGCGAAGGAGGTCGGGACTAGGAGAGTTCCTTGGCTCGGAAGAACGGTCAGGATTGACGGGCAAGGTACAACCTTGGGTTTTGGCTGCAGATTCGGCCAAGATTGCTACGCTCGAGAATGTGGCAGAGCAGGTCGAGGGCGGCCAGCTTGCCTTGGAGAATTCTATGCAAACATTGCAGGAAATCGACCAGCTTTTGGGACAGGACGAGGTGACGCAGGAAGATGAGGCTCAGGCTGATACCACAGAAGATTTTTGGCTAGAAGCAGGTCCCAGGTCACCGAACAAAGCGAGAAAGCATACAGAGAAGAGCAAGGATACGGCGCAGTCGAAAGATGCATGGTCTAATTTGCATGGCAACCTTGGATTGATCGGCCAGGAAGACACTGCTTAGGATTAGGGTAATACAACGTCAAGTACAATAAATGTCTGGTGGTATAGAACCAGTTCAAACGCCAACCCATATCTAACCACAACTCCGCTCCTCGTTGTTGGGATATAACACGCTACATGCCAAGTTTACGAGCTCATTTTTTTGCCATGATAGCCGATATTCTTACCGACAGGTCGAGGATAGATAGATGCTCATCTGCTCCATCCACTAGTCGTTTGTCAATTTCTGAAAAGACCAGGACGATCTTGTTCTTCTGGGCATCGGGGATTGTCTCGTCATAGGTCAAAGCCTGGTAAAGCTACGAGATGTTAGTGACTGGTTGAGTCACGAAGAAATAGCAGACTTACCTGTCCTACGACTTGTCCTGCGCTCCATCCATCTGCAACCAGCTTCTCAATTACGTCGGAAATGCTCTGAAACGACGATCCTGAGCTTTTTGGGCGTATCGCTTTGACAAGATCATCAATAGTACTGTTCGGGATAACACCAGCAATGTCCTCGACAATCTTAACGGTGACCGCCTTCTTGTCTACATCCATCGCCTCTTCACCGTCGGCCTCCTTGTCGGGAGCGCTGGCGCCTACGAGCCTGGCAGCACTCTGCAAGTAGGTAATGGCCTTTCGAAGATCACCCTCACTGCACTTAATGAGTGCATCGACGGCGCCATCTTCGAGCGGCACGCCCTCCTTCTCAGCGATTTCCTCCAGTCGCTTCTTCGCATTACTCTGATCGAGACTCTTGAATCGGAATTTGCTACATCGACTGGCGAGCGGATCGATGATTCGAGTGACGTAGTTGCAGATCAGACAGAAACGGGTGATCTTGCTGTATGTCTCCATCGTTCGTCGCAGCGCACTCTGGGCGTCTTGTGTCATGGAGTCGGCCTCGTCGAGAATGATGATCTTGAACGGGGGGCAAGGGTACTTGTCTTTATATCCGGGAGCCGCATTGGTCAATTGCATTCGCGCAAAGTTCTTGACCTTTTCTCGGACAATGGAGATACCACGCTCGTCGGAGGCGTTGAGCTCAAGGACTCTCGACTTGATCATTTCGGGGCCGTAGAGTTCTTTGGCCAGTGCTAGGACTGTCGAAGTTTTGCCTGTACCGGGAGGCCCATAGAATAGCATGTGAGGGAGCTAGGGGAAGTCAGTCTTGAGGAGTCTCCATGGTATAGTGAGAGGATCGCACGTTGGAGGATTGGAGTGTCCTTTGGAGCACATCGACGGTGTGGTCCTGGGCAGTAACATCGCTAAGTGTCTTCGGTCGGCTGTGGATGGTGAGCTTTGAGGTCCAACTCCTAGACCGGGTTATGCATACTACTTCTCGACCCAGGGTTGGGTTCGAGCATTGGCAGGCTTGTCCTGTTTTTGGTCGGCATTGCCATTAGCTGCTGCCGCTGCCTTTCTGGCTTTGAGGTCGAAAAAGCTAGCCATCTCGATTTAGCGTTATGCTCGAGTGTCGACGTGTACGTGATTGACCTTCGGGAGCGAAGTTGATGAATGGTTGAGCGTGCTAGATGGTGGTATCAGAATCACAAAATTGCATCCATTGATGGGGAGCTTGGGAAAATCAATTTACGCGTTAGGAAACGCGCAGCGCGTCACTAATGGCAACCGCTAGGAACCAGCACCACCCCGCGGTGATCCCGTTAGCTGCCCCCACTTCCTCAAGATATCGGATAGGCTATCTTATGCAAAAGAGTCTTATACTTGAAACATTCGATAGCTGGTTATTAGTTGACCATTTCTATTTTACTTATATCTTCACTAGGGGCCCATAATCCACGGCATTGGGCGGTAGTCTATACACCTAGGTGTGATAGGGCTGAGGTTGGAATTGCAATGTCGATATTACATCCCTTAGCAACGTGGGCTGCCTGATACTTTCCACCGACTCTGAGATGAATACGACATTGTGAGTACCATTACGGGTACATGCTGGTAGTTTCAGAGCCTGGGGCTTGACGACTGGAACGAATGAGAGGAAAATAAGAGCGTTGCTTTGCCAGCCAACACCGAATTAATCGAATTTAAGCACGAAATATGATCAAACAACTCTACCAAAAGGTAAGGTCATCTGGAGCACGAGTCGGGTTATAAACCGAAACACTGATAGGTAAACGGGTGCAACTGAAACAAAGAACGACTGAGTGGTTATCAAGTGTTTTGCTGAAGTCTTTATGCCTAGCGAATTTCTGATGCACCTATCCTATATATGCAGGATCCCAGTTCCTTTAAGGCCAAAGAAGATTCCATGCTGCATGAGTAACAAACAAGTATACTCATATACTCAGAAACTCACGAAATAAGTTTAATTATATCTCAAAGCTATACTGATGAAACTATAGCGCGTTTGATGCTGGAGGTCACTCATCGCACGAATGTGAAGATATAAAAAGCCTGCCTGCCCAGCAAAGCTGCTGCCTCCCCACTTTCCTCCCGCGCTCGGCTTAAACGAAACCTACATCCCACCTTGCAACTACAACATCCACCCTCACCTCACTCCCCTCAAAACTTTACACCATCAACCCTACTCAACTTTTGATCGCAAATTGTCCATGTGCGTCGTTCCAGGCAGTCAAATCTTACTTCTAGACATCAATATCCGAACTGCAACGTACGAGGCGCCATGGACCAGTCTATTATCCGCATCTCCAAGGTTGGCTGCCCCGCATCCGCCTACACTCCCACCCATCCCTTCGTTCACAATTTCAGCCTCTAGATAAGATACTAATACTTATAAAAAGGAACTTGGGGAAATTCAGAAAAACTGCGATTTGTGTATGTCACTGTCACATATTAGTGTGCAGAATGCACTTTGAAGGATGCCAGCTGACCACACTATGATATCATACTATAGCACTCGCTGTGGCATGTCGCGATATCGATGTTCGTAACGTGAAGGCCTTGATCATGGGCCCTCACGAGACCCCCTACGAATTTGGGTTCTTCGAGGTTAGTATCAATCCGTTTACTCACCCTTGTGATATAATTGACTGACCTGGCATGATAGTTCGCCATCCGGTTCCACAAAGGTTGAATCCCCCCTTCCACGACATGACAAAGCTTAGTCTCATTCTTGATGGCAGATTATCCATCTAAGTCCCCAAGTGTAGTATGTATCACCACAAATGGGGGACGCTGTCGCTTCAACCCAAATGTCTATAGTAACGGCAAAGTCTGCCTGTAAGTTTTGTCAGATCACTCACTATTGATACTAAACTAAATGATCAGATCAATTTTAGGGTATTGAAAAGCACATCATACATAGCCTTGGACAACGAGACTGACCACGACTAGTACATGGCGTGGGGAGCGCGGAGAAGAATGGTCATCAGCGCAAGGACTGGAATCAATCCTGCTGTCAATCCAGAGCCTTCTCTCCTCCAATCCCTACGAAAATGAACCAGGGTTTGAGGATGCCAATGAAGACTCCGACAAGAAGGCACAGAAGGATTACGTCCAAAAGGTATGTGATCGCAGAAAACAGTGTACATCAACTGTCTGACTTGCTAGATTCGCCACGAGACGTTACGTATCAGTGTCATCCAACGCTTGGAAGGCTATCTTGGACTCACCCCTAGTGGCGCCCAGCAGCACAATTCATCAGCAACGAGTGATATGGAGGATGAGGACATCGACGAGGCTGCTGTGCCATTTGAGCCATTCAAAGACCTATGCAAACGCCGATTCCTGTGGTATTTCGAGTCATACTTATCAGCCGTCGAGAAAGGCAAGTTGGAAACCAAACCCAACCAGCCATTTGCGAGGATGCCATTTGAGTCCCCGGGCAACAACTCCATGGATGGTAAATTTAACTACACAGAGCTCGAACGTCGTCTGCATAGTATCAAGGCTGCCATTGACGGGGAACCTCAGGACTGGGCCAAGGAGGGCCTGGATGCCAAAACACGGGAGACTACTGTTGCTGTTAACCTTCAGCACCAGTTTGAGCAGGTTGTCGAGGCGTTCAAAAGAAGCGATATGCCACATGACGTCTTTCTTGAGAACGAGAACCCTTTCGTTTGGGTGGTAACCTATTTCGGGCGCCCTATGACCAACTTGGATGGAGGCTTGTTCAGGATCAAGATGAATTTCAGTGTCCGTTTTCCTGAGGAGCAACCTCGCGTCAAATTCGAGACAAAAATCTTCCACCACCATATTGCTGCAGATGGTACGGCTTGTTACACCCCGAACCCCAGCAAAAGGGAAGATGTGCGGTCACACATTGAGGCTATCTTTGCCATTCTCGAAGACGATGAACCCGCCTACGACCCGCGCAAGATTGTCAACCCTGAAGCTACCAAAATGTACTGGGGCGGAGGCCCAGACGACAAGAAAAAGTATAACCGGCGCCTTCGCCGATCAGTGCAGCAGAGTATGGAGTAAGTTTCGGCGTCCCTAAGGTTATAGTAAAAGCAAACTAACCTCATCTCGTTTCACAGGGACTTCCCAGAGTAGCCCAGTACTTTATCATGCTTGGTCCAGGGATTGACCTGAAACTTCAAGGAAGGCGTACAAGGTAAATATCGAGGGACGTTATTCGGATTTATATGGCGTTGGGGCCTGTCGGACAAGGCCGACATGACGGACTGGCGTGATCTAAGGATTGGACCATTTCTTTTCAACATGATTGACTTGCTATGTCCTGGGCATGAGACAAATGCAGCAGACAACACGATCATGCAGCTTACTATTACATCCTCTTAGATCTGACCATGCCGCATTCTCCCTTTGCAGTGACTTGAGTTGTGGTGTATTTGGTGCACTGAAATTTCCTTATGTCTGCCATATAATTTATCTGGCTCTAATAATACTCTTTATGCGACCCTTAGGAAGATACCAACGTATTGAGTTGAGAAGCGTGTAATCAGATTCAGTTCACGATTGGTAAATGTGATCAAGTATTTCCCAAGGCCCGTTCTTGTTTCCTTTTACCAAGTCGTTACCTAGGAGAACCATATAAACAATTGCAATGCTGCGGTGTATTGCTGATGCCCTCTGAAACGCCATTCCATCTATAAATTAACGCCAGCAGAATGCGGACGGGATAAATCCATTGCCAAAAGAATTCGCTCAAAGGTAGTACGGAAACACTACGTGTATAACAACCCATTCGTAAACATCATCGTGTAATCGGGTCATTGTCTCTTACGACTTTCTGCTCTTGTGTTTCTTGTTTATGCGATCTTGAGTTGGGGCATAGGGCGCCGCAACACCTTGATATCTTTCTTGTTTTCCTTCGCCTCTGAACTCGTACATGCCATTTGCGCCTACGCTGGCTGGCGTACCCTGACTTGGACGCGTGACTTGCTCATGGTGAAGTTTATCGAGGGAATCACCGACGACGGCATACTGGGACCAGTTTATGGGCGGACAGCGAACAACGTTTTGCGGCTGGGGAATATTCGCCCAGGCCGGTGGTTCGGTAGAGATGCGCTGCCTAGAAGAGCCTTCACCGGGGTCTTGCTCAGTATCGGCGCTTTGGCTGCCCATCTCCGCATTGTCGTTATCATCATCGTCGCTGTCGCTGTCGCTGTCGTCGTTGGCAGGCGAATTGATTTTGCCCGCAGCAAGGTCTCTTATAAAGGCCTCAGGGTCATGCACAGCTTCATCCTTTGCGCGACTGAGAGCTAGAATGTCTGCAGTGGCGCGCTGTCGCTGGATTTGCAAGATAGAAATCGCCGACTTGAGCGCAATAACGTCCGGGTTTGAATCAAAAGCTATTGGTTGAGGCGCCGGTGGAGGTATGGCCGTCTGGTCGGGTTGCGAATGTGTAAGGCTTGGGCCGGCGCTGGCGGCTTCGGTACCGGGAGGTCGCGTCGGACGCAAGGGAGGAGTAAGAGGAGAAACAGGCGGTCGGGTTGGGGAAGGAGGATTGTCGCCGGGAGGGTTGTCGGTGTTGATTGTGAGGGCGGGCATGATCGAGTTGCGCCGCAGTAGATGTTTGCTTTGTTGAGGGGCTGGGAGTTCTTGGGTAAAAGCGGGAGCTAGGCACCGAAGAACGGAGAAGTCACGGCAGAGGTCCGGGACTGGATCGGATGATAGCGGCGACAGGGGCGGTGCAAATGGCCCAATAGAACAAGAGCGTCGGACACAAAACGGAAGACGAGGGAAGTCAAGAGAGGCCGGGGCCGAAGCACTTAGTAGACGAAGTGCCAGGTATGGACGTCTCAACAAGGTGCGGACACCGTAGGTAGCTTACCACTGTAATCGGTAAGATGACGCCTCTAAGCTGTGCGGGAGCACTCCCACTGCGGCAGCTTTTGGCGGGTCAGAGATAGCGTACAGTGACGAGGGACAGCGAGATGACCACAGACGCACTGTGGTATGTTCAAGGCCAGATTGCGATAAGAAGGACTTGTGGTATACCAAAGCGCCTGGCTATGCCAGCTGACTTGGAGAGGCCGTCATGACAACCATGCTAGGTATCGTGAGGCTTCAAAATGTTGCAGTCTCAGTGCTTGTTTCGGAAGTCCAGAGTCCACACAGAGGGAGTGGATCTCAGACCTTCTCCACTTTTCAGCGATCGAACAAGATTTCATTTCCGTCTTGAAACACAAGCACAAGTATGGAGTTCATACGGATACAGCCGTGCTTTTCATCCTACGATAAGCCTGTCTTGGAATTGATGAGATACACAGAACTACATGTCGTGTCTGACATTCACGTGAACGTCTGCAACCATGAAGCCGCCCTGATGGGCTGAAGTGGACGGCTGACGGCCGAGACTATAGAAGCACAATATCCCTACTATTGCTACCGATCGACAAGCCCGCAGTCATTGACATGGATGCAAGAACAGGCGCACTTACGATATAGATATAAGCATATCTCGACTATGGGATCTTTGGCAGCTGTAATACCAGGGTAGAGCTTGAGTAGCTACCCGGATCGTCATTGGATACGTACCAAAATCTCCATGTCGATCTAAAGTGTGTCGATCCCCGAGAGTTAGTCGGAAGTGCTAGGGTGTTCTTGGGTCTCAGTTCCTCTGTTGTGTTCAAGTAATGGCTCAAGGGCCTGTCTCTGGCTGCTACTGTGAAGCCAGGCCTCGACCCCCTCCCTACATGACCATCCTTGTACATCATTAGCAGTTTATACCTATCTACACAACTAGCTACGCTTTGTGCGCCCAGGCACAGCAGTAGTCTTCCTTCTACCATGGCAAACTTGAGTAATTCCAAAAAGTGGACGGTAGTGCAAGCTCTTGATAAAGACGTTGACCGTGGTCAGGGGCACCAGAACAAAAGTGGGAGACGGTAAACTCTGCTGCGGTACAGAGTAGAGGCATCCGAAAATAACTCCATCTCATGGAGTAGTGGTACCTTGGGTGTTGTGTAACAAACCCTGTGGTGAGGGATGTTTTGTTGATTATGCCGGTGCATCGTATAAAGGAATGCAAGGGAAGAGGTACACGTGAAAGCTCATTGCGCCATGTGTCTTACGAACAAGACCTTTTTGTCGCAAAAAGCAGCTGCATGGGACTTCCGATCTGGTCAAAGATCGTCGCAGAGAGGCCGAAACCCGAATTCGCGGGTCGACACCGTGACGCTGTCTAGAGGCTCGACGGACTAAGCTCCCAGGGAAGATTGCCTTTGACAGCGCTGTGAAAGCCACTGACAGTGGCGTTCATTCCGGATCCCTCAGCCGCTACATTGTCAATATTTGTCAGATTGTGTTGGCTCGTCCCGCAAAGAAGGTTCTCGGTCTTGCGCCTGAAGTAAACCATTCAGTAGCTCCCGTGTGCAACTTTCAGCCCTTCAGCTCCATCTTGGCTAAGATCGGATGCGGTAAGTCAGTCCGGAAAGGGTGTGAGGGCGCATGATTTGGACACGATGTTGTTTAAGTGACGCCGGAGGCTTGGGACAAGCAGACCGGAATGGAAAATACGGAGTACCTTTTTGCTGCACTATTGGATGCTGCTAAGCCATGATTTTGTGAACCTATTTTGCTGTGGCCGTTGACAAGGGCAGTTCACTTGGGTGACCAGACGGTATGTGAGACCGATTCCCTCCTCAAACTCTCTTTCTGTTTTATGAGCCCTCCGCTCGTCCATTCTTCACACATGTTTCCTTGTTCTTGAACTCTCTCTCCAACCTTTGTCTCGACTCGGGAAACCCGGTCGATAGACCCAGTGTCTATCCTTTCACCTGCCCCGTCTTCTCACAGAACAATAGTTCCGTTAAGCATTCCATCTACCTGTCGGTCCTCTAGTTGCCGTTGGCAGTGTTTCCATTGAGGCGTTGCACGACTCGTGCACTTGCATCATCAACCCGCTACAGCCGTTGACGTCCAACGCCAAAGGCTAAGGGCCACACGATTACGGCCGTTGGATCTGTTCCTGCATTTGTCAAATATTGGTATCCAAGATTACCCTTCGTCCTTTCGAGAGGATCCATTGTTACGACACCACAGCTTTGAGAGGCGAAAATAATCTCATAGTGATCGCGAGGAGTTCTTGGGTGTGAAGGACTATGCCTATTTCAGAAACTCTCAACACCTTCGATCATACATATATATCAAGGGTCGTTACGAACAATACCACCGGGAACAGTATTTGAAGGCGCAGTTTCTTTCGTTTTAAGCGTAAGCGTGTTGTTTTGCTACGAGGCAACCCGACGCTTTGGTATAAGAGAGCGTACTCCGGCATCAACCAGTATCACCCACGAAACTCTCAAAGATCATCACGTTCAACCGCTATCCCAAGACCTGAATAAAAACAACAATGTCCTCTCCTACCAGATCACCCCGCGACAGTCTTGTCAGTCCCAGGTCATCAGCTTTCATACCACGCTCTCCACTGTTTGAATATGACCCTTCTATCAGCGGAAATGAGCGACGACGCGCTTCCATGTCATCAACATATACGAGCAAGTCCCAGAAAGGAAAACCCAGATGGCTCCATCAAATCAAAGATTGGCTGTGCGTGAGTGAACCATCAGCACAGGCGATGAAGGAGCAGAAGAAGAGCACATTCAGACGGCACGGCATCAGCATGAAGGACCCTCAGGCTGCGGCGAAGCTACATCTTCCGATCGAGAAAATACCCGAGGACGCTATCACTTCTACTCGAGGGCCAAACCCGGAAAAGGCCTTCGAGCGTGCACGTCAACAGCGAGAGATGGCACAATCTTATTCAGGACTCAGCCAGGCATCTCATTCGGTGTCGAACAGCATCAGCACGGCTCCCAGTGTCAAGGAATACAACCATGTTACTCCTTGGGACTCTTGAAGTTGGCAATTTGCGATGGAACGTAATGTGTAACGACGAACGAATCTACGGGAGGGAAGATCTCTCTGATGGTTTATTTAGCATATCACGAGCGAGCGTACTGGAATCGGACGAGAACCCGGTCAAAAATGAAAAGAGATAGATATATCTATAGCCTGTGATGATTTTTGCAGTTGGGATTTATACTTGGCCTGCTTTTGACTGGTTTCGTACCTCTTGTTAACTACCTTAGCCAGCTAGCTGTAATATCTATTAATTATAAAACACTGAGATTATAGCTGAAACATCATGTTCAGGCTTCGGGTTGTATTATTGATTGTTGTTAGAAACTGCCTCTTTGATCAAAACTCTGGGCAGTCGTAAGGGTTTGCCGTCGGTAAAGCACAGGCCAACAAATCTGGAACCAGAAGTGTTATATATTCTGAAGCTTTGGGCGCAATCGAGATGGTGAAATATACAAGCCGTTAAGCGCTGCAGACGCGATGGGGGAATGAACGCCAGCAGGGATAAGCCCTGAAATGAATCCTGTTTCTTGTGTAATGTTAAATGGCCAGGTGAACAAATAGATGCTCATAATGATGCTGTGTGGCTGTCATCAGGGACGGGTGATGCCGTTGCCGAGAGGGCTCGGGCGAGCCAAGACTGATTACATATTATTTACAATTCTGGACTTACAAGTTAGTTCTTATGTTTCGCCCTTGATCGATGCATTGTTATTGTATGGAGCATTCTACCACGCATCATGCACTATCAAGCATGCCAAGGGCGACCTTTGCCTTGTTTTCATGACTGCAACTGAAATGTCTTGATCATCAAAGCTTCAGCTCCGAGCTCCATTTGCTAGAAGCTTGTGTCTGCGCTAGTGGCCCCTTGTGTACCGCTAACGAAGGTGATTGGCGACGTCCTCAGCTGGAATGGCCACGATATGACGTATTCTATCTTTTAGCCTCTTCATCATCGATGGTGCTGCAGTGGGTTCGGTTTATATACAAGCCTGGGGGAGGGAGGTAGGCTTTGAGCTAGATTTGTATCTGAAGAATTGAAACGAAGGCGCATTTCCTGTGAATGTTCCTTGTCCTTGTACAACTGGCGATTTGATCTTGTCACGATAGAAGAAAGAAAAAAAAAGGGTCGGAATCACGTTCCTCTTCTTACTTTCACTTCACCCTCAAGAATACTCGGAGCACATCTGCAATTTACACCCTCGACTGAAGAATTCGATTGAAACTTTCGCAAACCCAACTCTCTCAACATGCCTCTCTTCTCCTCTCCCAAGAGGGACTTGAGCGAAGAACGCGGCGAAACGCGACCGAACGGTGCAAATGGTGTTGCCAATGACCCTGTGGATGGCGAGCGGGCTGCTCCAGATGAGCATACTCGACTACTCCCAAATCGCGTCGATTCAACGCAGGCTGACTATCTTGCGCCCGATGATCCTGCAGTCTCTCCCTACAATCTCTGGAGCATTCGAGCTCTGTGGTATTTGACCATTGCTTTTACTCTGATAACTCTCACCTGGTGGATTCTGCTTCTTGCGTCTACCTTTGTGACACCACCCGGAATCGGCACTCGCGGCAGTCCTTGGTTCGCCTTTGGCTTTGCGACATGGGCGCTTGTAAACCTCGTCTTCACGCTTCTCTTCTTTGAGGTGCCATCAAAGTCTGTAAGGATTCTAGCCATCTTCATGTCGGTAAGTTTGCACAGCTCTCACCAAATCTGGTAGTTGATACTCACACTCCAGGTAGGGTGTCATTCTCCTCGACATGATTCTCATCTTGTCTGTTCAAAAGACTCGGCAAGAAGAGGGCTGGGTCGGCGCCACTAGTGTCATCTGGGCTCTGCTCACCAGCCTTTGGACTTTGCTGGTTGATCGC
This sequence comes from Fusarium nurragi, assembly GCA_012977755.1. Taxonomy (NCBI): domain Eukaryota; kingdom Fungi; phylum Ascomycota; class Sordariomycetes; order Hypocreales; family Nectriaceae; genus Fusarium; species Fusarium nurragi. Next base: position 47,625 of record JAALXI010000160.1, on the reverse strand, counting down.
ACGGTCAAATGGGGCAAGGCTGAGGAAGAGGAACGATTGACCGGTCGAGCTGAGACCCGAAGAACAGTATTCGAGTGGTCCGAGGTTATGATCTCAACTATTGCCTATGCTATCATGTCAGTAGCTGTGTTCCTCATCACATTAACCATCATCCTCCGAGCCCTCGACGCGGGTGTATCACACCCAGGAAAGCTGCATTTGGTCGACAACGGCAAATACCGCATCCATGTTTACTGCCACGGCAACAAGACTGATTCCAAGGGCAACGACCTGCCTACTGTTCTGTTCGAGGCTGGCGAGCGAACCGTCGAGTACGAATTTTGGAACTTTGCCGACAACGCTGTCAACAATGGATCCATCTCACGATACTGCTTTGCGGACCGACCTGGCTACGGCTGGTCAGACAATGCACCATCCCCGTCATCTGCCGGTTTCGTAGTCGATACGCTCAGTGAGGCACTGGCCAGTGCTGGTGAGAATGGACCATGGATTCTCGCAAGCGCTGGAATTGGATCGATTTATTCCAGGGTCTTTTCGGCCCGCCACGGAGACAGCGTCAAAGGCCTCCTCCTCGTCGATCCCCTGCATGAAGACCTCCTCGACGAAGTAGCATCACCGAGTCGAGGATTCCTTCTCTGGCTCTGGGGCGTTATCTCTCCACTTGGCCTGGACCGACTCCCCGGTGCCATTTTCCGTGGACGAACAAGTCGAGACCGAGTATACGGACGATCAGCCCAACAGAACGGCAAGTTCATCTTTGCCAAGTTGCAGGAGAGTCTGGTGGCCGGTTCCTTTACCCGACGAGACGCGCAGACCAGCCGTCAGATTCAGGACAAGGACACGCCGCTTGTTGTCGTCAGCTCCGGAAAGCACATCAAGGATAGCCACACATGGGAGAAGAAGCAGCGCGACCTGACGAAGCTGACCAAGAACCTGAAGAACTGGGATATTGTCGATGGAGCGCCTCACGAGGTCTGGAAGACCCTTGACGGCCGACAGAAGATTGAGAAGAGACTCAAAGAGTTGGTGCATGCTTGAGAGCATCCAAAGATGACGACTTAAATTGAGTTTCCAGATACCACATCTAGATCCGAGCTTGCACGTGCCCCGTCTATCAACATCTGGAGACCTCGAGGAAGATGCCAGGGTCGGTCTGATGCTGACAAGACGGGGATTAACGGGAAGATTGTGGAGCAATGTCATGGATTGGATTGGATTGGATTGGATCATGGATCATGGAGTATGCTGTCACTGTTTTGTCCTTGTGAGTGTGTGTGTGCATGAGCATCAACAATGCGTTTCTTGGCTTTCCTGATGCGCACTTTGAAACAACGACGAGGATGTCTACGAGGATGTCTAAACTGTTTTCTTATTTAGATACTTGGCCATAGTCATAGCATAATTATAATCTTTATACTTAGGTATCACTGTTTGTCGAACATTTATATCTATCAATACTTCTTCATAGCCCCAGGAGAAGCTCCATTTATTCCCACTACAGGTATTTCCTTGGACAACTGTCTAGTGCATGAGATTGTGTTGGCATTCTCGGACGTGGCCCCCCTTCTCTTCCTCTCCTGGACTCCTCCACACCTCCAAATCTACACGTGATGAGATCTTCACTGTAACAATTTCAAAGACGGCAAGGTTTGCAGTGGCGCATTGCAAATCAACGAATCTGACTGTGTTTGTTTCTTTTTAGCCTTCTTGAGGCGCATTTCTTTTTTATCATGGTCTGCGAATGGTTAAACATTTTGTTAGCCTGTTTCGCTCACCAGCGTAAATGGATGCATGCCTCCTGGCTTAAAGGGGGGAAACCTGGGGATTGGAATGACCTCATAAACTCACCGTGTCGTGAGTGGTAAGAAACAAGGTGGTACTGTAATAAGCCGTGCTTTTTGTCTAGTGACAGCTTTGACCATGGGCGGATAATACTCATAGTGCTACCTGGTTAGAGGCTCAGGCTGACTTCAGGCGGAGACATTCCCAGCGACATCCGTAGACCGTAGGTATGTACTGTAATTAATTTCTGTCCCCACGCAGTTGCTTGAGTGACACCCAATCCATGGTGATGGACCCTAATATTTGATGACAATAAGGAATTCTCACTCTCGCCCCCCTCCGGGTGCACGACAAACCGTCCAATAGAAGAGACAGAAAAACCGTAGGACTTACTCAAGAGGCAAGATCCAAACGGCTCATCACCATGATTTCCTGGACTGGTGATGAATCTGACTACATACACTACGGACGGGAAGGATAAGTCGCAAGCTTCGAAACGTTCACCGTTTGTTTTTGTTTTATAGCGTATGGGTCGTCAACTAACAGAACTCGCACCTCTTGGAGACTTCAGGTTGGACGTGGATCCCCATGGCCTGGAAATTGCAGTAATCAATTATTTCTATGTATTCAAACGCCCCTAATACAACAGGATCCACTCCATCCCCATCTGAGCCCATCAGCATCTCACATCTCGTTCGTTGAGCTGTGGTCAAGCCCAGCATTTGCATAAGGCAGCGGTACCTTGTATTGCATTGGCATTGGCAGTTGTCAATGAGTCAAGGTACTTTTTAACGACATTAGGCCTTCTATTCAAGACTTCCAAGTACTAATGTATCTTGCTCCAATCCCAAGGCCCTATTATTACATGCTGCTGCTACTATCCGGTCGCCCACGGACTGCCTTAGATAGCGTCCGCCCTGTGCCTCCTGAGACCATGTTTTTTTTTCCCTTCTAGTTAGCTCCAGTCCCTTATTCGTAGGTAGTTGATCTGGCGCAGAATCTCCCGTCGAGGTACTCCCCCCGCCATGGTGCCTCCACTGGTACCCGACCTTTCCCCTACATAGCATGTAGCAGGCTGTATTCAGAGGTACCGCAGCCTGGCTGCTGATCCCCTATGTAGAATAGGTACCTCCAGGCGCTGACCAGGAGTCTTGTCCTCAATCCACGGGGGCCCTGGGCTCTCCACTACCACCACCACTGCCAGTGCCCACCCGACCTGGACTTCAGCTCTTCTACGACCAGGCGCCTCCTGCTACCTACTCCGTACATACACCGTACCTCACTTGACATTACCTTACTTTACTCTCTCACGACAGGCCTCGATTTTACTCCCACGCTCCTTCATCCCACGCCGCCGCAGACGCGCTGCGCCGCGCCTTGTATCGATTCATTCGCATCTTCTTCCGTTGTTTCTGTTTTTCTTCTCCGCTACAGAGTCGCTATTTACACTACATGCTCCAGCCTCTCACATAAGGTACTTAGTCTGCCGGGTCTTGGTTGTCTGGTGCTGCATTGCTTCTTCACTGCCACCAACCTGCTCCTCCCGCCGCCTCTATTATCCCAGTCCGAACTGGGCGGGCTTATGTTGGCTAGTCACGCGAACACCAATCCGCACTCGATCACATCTCTTCCTCGACCGATACCGCTTCTTATCGTCTACTGAACTATTCGCCTGTCCTCGCCAATTGACTTCGACAAAGTCATTGCTGCTGCTGTCGCCGCCTTCTTCAGCTGGTGCTGATGCCGACCGCTGCAAACATCCACCGACCTCTGCTGGAAACTTGGTGTTGATAGGCTATTCGTGCTTGATTGGTCTGGAGTGAGGAGGGGGAATTGTGTATCTCGACGTCTTGGATCGCTTCTCACAATGGCGTCGAGCTACGACGACGCCATGCTCGGCGAACACAGCCATGGCGACCACTCCCACGAATACCACGCTCAGGACATGCCCCCGCATGCTGATTCAAACTGGCAAAACGGCACTAACAGAGCCCGGACACCTGATAATAACAGCTACCGACCACGACCGCCCGTGTCGGCTCCAGGTACGCCCAATCCGCCAGGATGGGCTGAGGACCACCCACCCCGCAAAAGTGCTGAGCGGAATAGGTCGCGAGGGCGAGGTGGAAGGTCCGCCAGTGGGCAGACGAGGACATGTCAGGCGTGCGGTGAACCCTTGACGGGTCAATTTGTGCGAGCTCTTGATGGAACATTCCATCTTGACTGTTTCAAGTGTCAGGTGCGAATCTCAAGCCGGCCCCGTTCCCACTTGACGACAGACGGAAACTAACCTGCTCAACTTGTAGGACTGTGGTGAAATAGTAGCTTCAAAGTTCTTCCCGGCCGAGGACGACAACGGCCGGGGACAATATCCCCTGTGCGAGACCGACTACTTCCGCCGACTTGGCCTCCTTTGCTACCAATGCGGGGGAGCACTCCGGGGCTCATACATCACCGCCCTAGACCGAAAATACCATGTCGATCATTTTACGTGCTCATTATGTTCAACGATATTCGGCGCTCAAGATAGCTATTATGAACATGACGGAAACGTTTACTGCCATTATCATTATTCGACCCAGTTTGCGCAACGGTGCAACGGCTGCCAGACGGCCATTTTAAAACAGTTTGTCGAGATCTTTAGAAATGGACAAAATCAGCATTGGCACCCCGAGTGTTACATGATACACAAATTCTGGAACGTGCGATTGGCGCAGCCCACGGATTCGATGCCTGCGCTTGAAAGCTCGGATGATGCTGCAGGCAGAGACCTTATCCGTGAGGAGGAAGAGCGCATGGAAGAGAAGGTTTTCCGCATATGGAGTGTTCTATCGACCTTTGAAGAGTCTTCTGCTGCGTGCATCTCCGACATGCTGCTTCACGTCAGCAACGGCTCATACGTAGAGGGAGTCTTTGTAGCCAAGCGCTTCATCTATCACGTTGAGATCTTATTCCAATCAGCAGACCGCCTTGATGCAACCATGGTGGGCTTGAACGAAAAAGGTAAATATTCATTAACCTTGGGACAAAACTGCATGAAATCTAACTTCTTATCAGGCATGTCTTACGGGCGAGAAGCCAAATTACTATGCAAAAAGATTGTCTCCTTCTTCTCTCTACTTTCAAAGACCCAAGACAGCACTGTCCACAAAATTGGTGTCACACAGGAGCTTCTATCTCTTGTTACTGGCCTCGCTCATTATCTCAAACTGCTCATCCGAATATGTCTCCAGGGCGCGCTACGCCTTGAACGTGAAGCCAGTGCTTCGAATGGCTTGTACCAGTTTCTGGACGACTTAAGCGACCTCGACGCGGTCAAGAACGACGACGGCCAGCTGGCGGTAACTGCAAGCGGCGGAAAACTTTCCGCCAACGACTCGGATCACTGCGCTCTCTGTCATAGATCCGTCGAGGACGAGTGTGCTAAGAACGGCGACATGAGGTGGCACCTTAACTGTGTTAGGTGTTCCAGGTGTTCACGGGATGTTGGGCGGACGCTTCAGGAGGCACGTTTCAGTTCCCTTGACCGGAAACTATATTGCACAAACTGCGCAGGGCCTAATAGCTCAACACTCGAGCACGTCTCAAAACTACAACAATACGTCTTCTTACTTCGAGTAGCCCTGGCTCGGTTATTGGATATCCTAAAGGCTAACGGCACCCTTCCACGATCCAATGATGATTCCGATAACAACGGTTATGGTGCAGGTGATGGCCAGGGAGGAGACCCAAGGTCGCGGGGAGGAGATCAGTCACGAGGACCTGGCGGCAGCAAACGAGAGTCGTCTTATGAGAACACTCTGAATGATGTGCGCAGGCTTCGAAGTACACGGCTTGATCGGCATCTCTCGTCTAGTGCTCGACAGGCCAGAAGTTCTCGAGTAATGGATACTGATGGCCGGGGACCACGCCCAGGTTCATCTGGCGAAGGGGGACAAGGCCTCCAAGGCTCTACCGATATCATGTTTGGACAGAATGATGGTATTACCTTGGATGATATTCCAAGGATAGTAGCTGTCGAGCAGTCACGAGAGCAACAACAGAGAACTCCACAACCCTTTTCAGACCGCTCCCTGGATGCTCCTAACGCAGGCCAGGGTCACGAGCGAACGCAATCAGCTGATCGAGAGCGCTCTGACATGATGCCACAGCGAATAGGACGAAAGTTCTTTTCTGAGCTTTCCGGCCTGGAGTATTTCAACGTCCGCCATCTTGCTGTTCTCACCATGCAGCCCATGGTTGAGCAGGAATTCTCACTAGAGGAACTTCTTAGCTTCATTGAGTCGCGTAAACAGGCGACTTTTTGGAAGAACCTTGGGAAGGCCTTCAAGAACGACAAGAACAAGAGTGTCAAGAAGAAGGGCGTATTCGGTGTGCCTCTGGAAATCATCATCGAAAGGGATGGTGCGGATTCGACAGACGGCGTTGGCCCGGGCACACTCCGAATTCCGGCGGTCATCGATGATATAGTAACGTCAATGCGCAAGATGGACCTCTCAGTTGAGGGCGTGTTCCGCAAGAACGGCAATATCAAGAAGCAGCATGGCTTGGTGGAGACCATCAATACTGAAGGTTGTGACGTGGTCAACTTTATGGAACAGCCTGTCGTCCAGCTTGCTGCTCTCCTCAAGCGTTACCTGCGAGATCTTCCCGATCCCTTGATGACTCACAAGCTGTACAGGCTATGGGTCAGCGCAGCTAAGATTGCAGACCCTGAGAAGAGGAAGCAATGTCTGCATCTGACCTGCTGCCTTCTGCCAAAGAGCCACCGAGATTGTCTCGAGATCTTGTTCAGTTTCCTCAAATGGGCTGGAACCTTCCACCAACTGGATGAGGACCTCGGTTCCAAGATGGACACGAGAAATCTGGCCACCGTTATTGCGCCCAATATCCTTACAAACCCTAACAGGGCACCTGCCCTGGACAGCGAAGCCATTTATGTTATCGATGCTGTAGAAATGATGATTACGCATATTGAAGAAATGTGTCAGGTAAGAAGAATTGACTCTGTCTACGTACGTAGCGACAAATTTAGCTGACATTTCTTCCCAGGTTCCTGACGAGATCCTTGGTCTCATGAATGACCCTTATATCTTCAGCAACAGTGGAGACCTCACGACGAGGGATATACTGAAGCGTTTTCAAGATCGCCGGGGACAGATCTCCATTGCAGATGTGAACGAGGTTTACAATCGTCAGGACAACTCCACCCGACCACCAGCTCGGCGAGTAGAAACTGACCCAGCGGTATGGCAGGGTGAAGCCACTGTTCGTACGATCCAAGATCCCTCGATGCCTTATTCCAATACCAACAACGGGCACGGAACACCTCCAGCGCGATTCAGAGGACGGAACGACCTGGCAAACACTTCGCCTTATGGGGTCAATCAGTTCAACCAGTCCGACAGTCAGCTCGATAGCGCCGAGCATAGCAGGAGGCGAGAATGGCGTAACTCTGGCCTGGGACGTCAAGGCAGCGGACTCGGTGTCTCCGGCAACTCATGATACTTTTTTTTTCAATGATATTTCTTGACCATAGCTGGGCCAGGCATCGCCCAGTGTCGAGCTTCGTTTCGGTTTTCACGTGCAGTTCCGGAGGCATGATTTGGGAGTAGAGAGTCATTTGCATAGTCGACGGCGTTCCTCTTCGCTTCTTCCTTGGGCTTGTCTATGCCATCCTATGCATGCATGCCCCCTTTCAAAAACAAAAAAAAGACAGGGAAAAGCATTTTACCAAAAGAGCCCCTAGCATTCATCGTTTTTCTACACTACACTACACGACATGACAAACATGGTAGTTTCTTCATTCCCCGAGAGAGATGATCACGGTCTCATGCTCGTCGTTATTCTCTCCTTGACCCTTCAACTCTATGTCATCTTCAACCCCCCATCACATAAGTGACGTGCGAGAAATCTGTCTGCCTCTCTTCTTCTTGGTTCAGTGTTTACTCATCGGGGCTGTGAGGGGAGGGATTTGGAGGTCTATATCTTTTCTGAAGACAACAGAAAGGGTTTTATAAGAGGGTGTGGCCATGTTTTCGTTGTTTCTCTTCTTACTGTCTTCTTCTTCTATACCTGAGTTGGATGGAGTAAACCATGCGAGCGGATTGATTCTCTTTGGTGTGATGAGACGGGATAAGACGAGGATGCAAATGGTCATTCAATCGTCGTGCACAAGCGCGAGGATACTGGGTCAGATGTGAGGATGCAAACATGTTGGCTTCATTCTGGGATCAGTTGGGATTTTGGTCACAGATCCAAGTAACGATGAGATAGGAACAATAGATTCCGTTCCGATTGGGTATTCATGACTTTATGATTGGAGTTTGCTTCACTTGTGCTTCTTGCGTGCGATTGCGAATGTAGGTGACATAAAGATACCATAAACAACTCTTAAACAATGCGGGCATGAGCATATCCGAACATATAAACATGATCGCGCGTACACAAACACATAGATAATAGGCATATTAATCAAAACCATACTATCGAATTATAGAAAAGCCACCAGGTGCTTTGAGTGAGTCAAAGCATCATCGGCTATAATTAAAGAGCTCGCCTATTGGAATATTCATATAGACCAAAGTTTACAGTGTACAGCCAAATCCGAAGCTTTTTACCCCAATTGCCTGTTTGTCTCATTAAAGAAGAACCCCCCTTCTTGGTCGTTTCTCTCGTTACTGGAATATTACGCCTTGACAGCAGCAGCCTTATCCTGCTCGAGGAACCAGTTCACACCGCGGTCAATACCCTCCTTCAGAGTCCACAGGGGCTGGTAGCGCAGGGCGCGCTTGGCCTTGTTGATGTTGTAGTAACGGGTCATGCAGCTCATGATGATGGACTTGCGGGTGAGAGTGGGCGTCTTACCAAGGATGCTGGCGACGACCTCGCTGATGTAGCCGAGGGCAATGCCGAGCTCGCGGTTGAGACCCCAGTTGCCCTCGGTGCCCTTGTCCCAGCCGGCGGCGTGCCAGATGGTGCGGGCAAAGTCCCAGAAGTAAACGGGGGTGTCGTTCGTGACGAAGAAGGCCTCGCCGTCAACGCGCTCGTGGTCGAGGGGGACAGTGGCAGAGGCTGCGGTGGCGAGGAGGAGCTGTGCGGCGAGGAGATGGGCGTGGGCAACGTTGCCGACGTAGGTGAAGTCGAAGAGGTTCTCGTTGTGGCCGACCTGGATTGTGTGTTTGCCGCGCTTGTAGGCGTTCATGATGCCTGCGAGAGTCTGGACGTCGCCCTCGCCAAAGATGCCGGCGGGACGGATGGCGGTTGTGAGGAGCTTGGAATCGTCCTGGCGGTTGGCCTTGAGGACGATATCTTCAGCTTGAGCCTGTGGGTAGCATCTTGTAAGCTGGGCTGTCTAGGACGGTTGTGCGATATGGCGTGAGCATACCTTGGTCTCTGAATAGTACTCAGTCTGCGCCTCCCCACGAACCAAAGGCCACCGCTCATCAGCGTTGAGCAAATCGCTGACATTGTCGCTGATAACACTGGCAGAGCTTGTATATACGAGAGCTTTGACACCCGTCTTTTGGCAGGCGTCAACAACAGCCTGTGTACCGTCGACGTTGACCTTCTTGAACACGTCGTGGCCGATCTTGGGGTTGACGGCGACAGGCGACGCCGTGTGGATGACAACGTCGGGCTTGAGCTCCTCAAAGAGGGACAGAAGGCGCTCGGAATCGGTGATGTCGCACTCTCGGTACTCGGCAGCGGGATTGCGGTTGCGCTCGCATCGCAGGTCGACGCCGATGGTGGCGGTGGTTGTCCATTGCTCGAGGGCCTGGTTAACGATGTGATGGCCTAGAAAGCCGTTGCCGCCAATGACAACAACTCTCCCCAGGGGACCTCTACTTTTTGTCTTCTCAGCCATTGTTTGGTTGTGTGCGTGTGCGTGCGTGTGTATGTAACGTGTACAAAGCAAGAAGTAGCAGCAGGAGTCGAGAGGGTGGGCACGAGAGGCTCCTGGTGATGGTGCTAGGTTGGATCCTGGATACACTGGGGTACGCTAATGCTAAGTTAATTTGGTGGTGAGAACAAGGGTCGCGGTGCCTACTGTAGCAACCAATCAGTGGATCGAAGCCCCCTGCCTGCATCTTCATCTTCAGCGGCTTCTACTTCTGCATCGTGCGTCACAAGACTTTGCTTCTCCTCCACAAACATTGACTTTCCACTCTCACGAGTTTGCCTAAGGACCCTCATCTCTCTCCTCTTTTGTGAATCCTCTTCTCTTGTTGCCTGCTCATCACTCCATTCCGTATAATTACTTCCACCCTTGTCTCACCTGGCTCGTGCTCTTTCGCTACCTCTATATTTTGGAACGACTTTTGGATATAAACAACATATTGACCTCTGCTATACTCTCTACCTTTTGCCTGAAGTCACGGCATTTCTTATTCGTTCGACAAGATAGTATCTTTCGACGACCATCAGTCGACATGCTTCACTGGCATTCAAAATATGGCAGGCAACAGCTCGGACGACGCAGAGATACTCGTCCATATCGCAGCGCCGAGTCGCTCAACCGATGATGTCCTCTATCGCCAGCTCGCAAGAGCATACCTCGCTTTCGAGCCTCAGAAGCACACACGAGTACCTTTAGCTCCACCAAAGCCAAGTGAGGAAGAATGCCCTGTACCAGCATGGGATCAAGCGGCACCGTCGCCAACTCAGACCCAAGTAACAACTTCTTTTGGGCGGTCTTTTGACATCACATCTCAGGATTTGAGCTTTGAAGGCGCCATAGACAATCGTTGCTCGCCACGTCTGTCGTACGGAGGATTGGTTCAAGCCATAATGCCTTCGTCAGACGATGCCGGCTTCAGATCTCTTAATTCTTGGTGTGCGCCCCCGAGTCAAATCAGTGACTCCTATCCTATGCCAGAGGCTGGGCTGTTGAACGTATCACCATCGCGTATGCTACAACGCTATATCGGAACAACGCAGTCATCTCAGGTTTCTACATTGTCCTCATCGCCAACTGCGCATAAGAGACCTGCTCCTGTACTCAGCCTCGGACACCGAATAGACGTACCTTCTTCACTACCGGCTGCCAGTCAGGAAGAATCTCTACCTATTCAAACGCCTGGTTTTATAGAGTCTGCTAACGTCATCCCAACGACCCAATATGAAGATGAGGGGGCTGATGTTCCCATTGCCACAGCCGACACAGATATAGTAGCCTTCGAGCACTTGTGTCCGGATGTCACGCATATATCAGGCAGTGCGGTTAGTGGCCACTCGCCAGCTCGGTCACCTCGGGCAGGATCAGAGCCACCTCCGGCAAAGCGATCCAGGATTGGGAACGCACAGCATGGCGACCTTGTTCGAAGCTCTAGCGATACAGGACCATCTTTGTCAACAAAAAGCTCGCAGGTGGAACAAATCAGCAGCAGCCTAGAGATCCGGCCCCCATCTCCATCTGCGGGCGTAGACGATGTCGACCCTGCAGATCTGATCTCCGAAAAGCTTGCGAAACTAGCCCGCGACCTGTCGTCGCGATATCGTCCGACGACAATACGGGATGTTGATCCTTTTGAGCGAGGATACTGGCTGCTTGACTGCAGAGACTGGGACTTACCAGTTCGGTTCGATACTTGGGTGTTTCTCAGCAACTATCTAAAGAGTGGTTTAGCAGGCTGGGGAACTTGGTGTCGTAGAGACAAAGCTCACGACTGGATCCGTTTATACTGCTGGGGTCACGTTGCAAAACATACATACTTGCTTCTATACCTTGCTAGTGGAAGACACGTCAAGGCAACCGGTGCGAAATGGTACGGGGCAGATGGAGAAGCAGTTCTGGACATTCCGCCCTATGAAAAGCAGGGATGACTTGGATCATATGGTGTACTCGCTTTGCTTGGAATATTGAGCAAGACTTGGATGGGTTTTTTTATATAGTTATTCTTACAAGCGAGGCGCTCGTTGGTTTCTTTCATGCGACGAGCATTCGCATTAGGTGCATTTGGATGTGGCGGCAGAGCTGGGTCATCGGATTTTAGACGACTTGATGAAGAGATGAAACAAACATTGGATGAGCCTTTGGTTACCAACTACATGACTTTTCGAGTGACCATACCCACCGCCGCCAGCTCAGCTGGCTTTCAGGGTATCTTGTCTCTCAAAGGCCCTAGTACCTTACACCTAATCCCAGTACAAAAACAGACAACAAGAACAAAGCAAAAACCAAGTCTCCCCTAGCCCGTGACCCCAAGTCCATTCCCTTGTGACCAGTACAGCCATGAATATATCATAAACCCCCAGGTTCCGACACTGGCATAAGAACGGTCATTTGGGAAACAGTTCTTCGTATATGACATTGCACTCTTGAAGCGGTAGCCCGTCTAGTTCTCTATTCTAGGCGCCGACAGCACCATCCTGGATAGCCTTGGCCCGCGCCTCGAGCTTTTCAATCTCGGCTTTGTACTTAATGGACTGCTCAGCGGCGCGCTCCTCGTACTGAGCCTTCTCGGCTGGGCCCATGTCCTTCCACGCCTGAGCAAGATCCTTAAACTTGTCCTGAGGATCAGAGTTGGTGAAACTTGCGTAGTTCTCGGCAAGGAAGATCGCGTAAGAGCCTACGGGGCGACTAGGCAGGCGCTCGTCGGTGATCAGCTTGAACGGCAGCTTGCCAGTCAGGAAAGCGAGGCGACGGCGGGCCTTGTTGGCCAAGAAGATGCGCGCAGGTTCATGGGTCTCAACCCAAGCCTTGAAGTTCTCGTTGTTCTTTTCGCGATTGATAGCGGCTCTGCGGGCGAGTTCCTGAGTCTCGTGTTAGCTAATCTAATCCAGCATAGCCGGGGAGGGAGGGGTGGAAACATGCCTTGACCTCAGACTCGTCGAGTTGGCGGAATTTCTCAGCCATGGCAGTGGCTTGCTGAGTGAGTCCGCCAGCGCCCAGGTGGCTTCCTCTATGCTCAAATGTGTACAGGATCCATGATGAAGCTGGCAGCGTGGTCAACTTTTCGTTGAGCGCCCACTTCTTGAGGTCCCTGATTTCGAGTTTCTTGGCCTTCTCGGGGTCGACCTCCTTCTTGGGCTTCTTGGGTTTTTCCGCAGCATCCTTGAGCTTGGGCTTAGCCTTGGACTTGGTCTCAGTAGCATTGGACTTGGACTTGGACTTGGTTGTGGTGGTGGCCTTCTTGGTGGTAGCGGGCTTCTTGGCGGACTTCTTGTCGCTGGCCGCAGGGGAAGGCGACCATGCTGAGACTGTGAAGCTTCGGATAGGAAGCGTGAGTGCTGTGGTCGCCTTGCGACAGAGCAATTGGGTGGAAGTGGGAGTTGAAGTAGAAAGTCGGGATGTTTGGACGCGACGGGCGGCGGCCCGGCCCACGGAAGTGAGCATTTTTTATATCGGATGGATTGAGTTAGAGGGAGTTGGCTTATGCGCAGTAGATTTCAGAGGGAGCGGTGATTAGAGACAAGGCTGAGTTTGTGTACGGCGAGGAATTGGTCTAGTTCAAGATGAGGCTGGTGGTGTTGACCTGCCTCATGTTTTGCACTTTCTGGGCAGTTTCCAGTGCCCGCCCTTGGGAGGTGGGCTCAAATTCATGCAAGAGCTACCCTTAACCAAAGTCGGTTGTGGCTGGACCGTCAGGTACTCTTTACTTGAGAGTGGAGGCTACCTACCTTCAGGGGATCAGGTACCTGTTACAGTGCTAGGTGAGCTACGGTACACAGCTCTTGCAGCTTGGAGGGGCAGCCCAATCACTGCACCCGAATTGGCTTATGTAACACTATCCACATCAAGCTCAACCGCTCCAGCTGGTCGCAGGCTGCCGTTGGACGCGACAGTGAGGTCAACCAAGGCTGGCCCAAAGCATAGCTCTCTCGCAACTCCCATCATCAACATCATCAACCCCCGACGACGACCACGACCACAACGATAACAATCTCAACCAAAAACGATACCCCCACCCTCTTTTACCACGACATCTCGAATCTTCGCGGTTCCTCTCCCTCAACCACATAAACCATGGATCACCGTCCGCAAGCTTGGGGCCGTGTATGATATCCCACATGAATCCTGTCCAACACCATCCCAGTGAAGCTAATATTTCCCTATGAAATAGCCTAGAGACGATGTTTACGGCGCCTACGATGCCACTTTCATGAGCGACAATGGCCCCAAGCAAAACACCCAGCAGCCTATCGTCACCGGTACCTCCGTCATCGCCGTCAAGTACAAGGATGGTGTTGTCATGGCCGCCGATAACCTAGGTCCGTCCTGTCTTCACGCCAATACTGCGGCAAAAACTAACTATCCCCAGCTTCATATGGCTCTCTGGCCCGTTTCACCGACGTCAAGCGACTCCGCTCTTTCGCCGGCTCGTCTGTTGTTGGCTTCAGCGGCGACATCTCCGACATGCAGTATCTCGACCGCCACCTCATTGACCTCTCTCTCGACGAGGCCTACACCTCTCCCGACGCCCCGCGTCTCAACGCCGCCAACCTCCACACCTACCTCGCAAAGCTTCTCTACCGTCGCCGTTCCAAGTTCGACCCTCTGTGGAACCATCTCCTCGTTGCTGGTCTTGATGACGACGACAAGCCTTTCCTCGCCGCCGCCGACCTTCTCGGCAGCACCTATAGTGCCCCCAGTCTGGCCACCGGTTTCGGCTCCATGCTGGCCCAGCCCATCATGCGTCGCCATGTACCCGATGAGGAGGCTTCCCAGAACTTGGAAAAGGAAGAGGCTGTTAAGATCATCAAGGAGTGTATGAAGGTTCTATTCTACCGTGATGCTCGCAGTCTGGATTCGTACTCGCTGGCCATTGTCACAAAGGAAGGTGTGGAGATCAACGAAGGTCTGCAGCTCGAAGCCCAGAGCTGGGCCTTTGCAGAGAGAATTCGGGGATACGGTACTCAAACTGTCTAAAGACCAGGACAGCTTTCAAATGAGAACATTGTGTGGCCAAGCCCAGTCATACGTGAATCGATAGAAGTTGGCCAAGAATTCAAGTCAACGAGACTTAACCTTCTGTTACGTTAAAGCAGATTCAGCTGGCTACGATCATGATGATGACGCTACTTGATCGATAAGGTATGGAGTGAACAGCGGTGTCGTCGGATAAGGACCTACCAATATTCCGTGTCCTCGGTAACCCGGGAGGGGATCAGAGCAATTCGGTGGGATTGTAACAATATACATGATAAAATACATCACATCACCCAAAATTTGCTTCTTGTTGTTTAGTTTGCAAGACTTGATATTTCGTGATTACGTTGCCTGGAACTAGTGTATCGTAAATAAGCCAACTTGCTTATCCAACCCCATCCGAGGTTTGCTATCTAAAATTGATCAGACCAGCCTGGTCTCTGGCTTCCCATTTATTCATTTATTTTTGCCAAACGTTCGTTCCATACTATCCAGGTAGATAGAACACAAAATACTTGGCCAACATTCTCATTGCAAGCCAGTGCTGTCCCATACCCAACTCCAAAAGTCATCATAAACCTCCTGCGTGTCGGCAGGAAGAGCCCAAGCAGCCGCCATACTCATATACTCATACTGTACATGACAACGAGTCAAAACACTGTGACGAGCTTACTCGACAGTGACCGACTTGGCGAGGTTACGAGGGAAGTCAACGTTGAGACCCTCAAGAACGGCAAGCCAGTAAGCAATGAGCTGAAGAGGGATGACGTTGAGGAGACCCTGGAGAACATCGACGGTCTTGGGGATCTCGATCTTTTCGGCCTCGGAAGACTTAAATTCCTCATCGTCGGGGTTGCAGATGACGATGGGCTTACCACCACGAGCAATGACCTGCTGGTAGGCGTTGAGGGACTTCTTGAAGAGGTCATCACGGGTAAGGATCATGATGATGGGGAGGTTCTCATCGACCAGGGCCAGGACACCGTGCTTCAGCTCACCAGACATCACAGCCTCGCAGTGAAGGTAGGAGATTTCCTTAATCTTGAGTGCACCCTCGAGAGCAGTGGAGAACTGACTACCACGGCCGAGAAGGAGGAGAGACTTCTGGTTCTTGAAGTTCTCGCAGAGCTTCTTGATGGAGGAGTCAAGCTCAAGAATGGACTTGATCTGAGCAGAGACGTTGGAAAGACCCTCCATAATCTCCTCACGACGAGCCTTCTTGGAGGCACGGTCCTCGCTCAGGGACAGAGCAAACATGACCATGGCAATGAACTGAGAGGTGTATGCCTTAGTAGAGGCAACACCGATCTCAGGGCCAGCATTGACGTGGACACCACAGTGGGTGAGGAGGGAGATGGAGGAACCGACAACGTTGACGATACCAACGGTCAGAGCACCACGCTCCAAGCAGTAGCGGAGGGCCATGAGAGAGTCAGCGGTCTCACCAGACTGAGAGACGAAGATACAGGTGTCGTCACGGAAGACTGGGGCCTGTCGATCAAGGAAATCGGAAGCCAGCTCAACGGCGATAGGGATCTCAGCAAGCTCTTCAAAGATACCCCGGACAGCCATGCAGGAGTGGTAAGATGTACCGCAAGCAATGAAGATGATGCGGCGGCATCGACGGATGGTGGAGATGTAAGAACGGAGACCACCCAGGGTAACGGTCTTGTTGGCGATGTCGAGACGACCACGCATGGTGTTGACAACGGACTCGGGCTGCTCGAAAATCTCCTTCTGCATGAAGTGGTCAAACTTGCCCTTCATGATCTCCTGGAGCTCAAGCTCAAGGGTCTGGATGGTTCGGACGTTGGAGCTGCCATCGGCCTTCTTGAGGCGGTGGATGTTGAGGGAGCCCTCGTGGATGTGGGCAATATCATCGTCCTCAAGGTACATGACCTTCTTGGTGTGCTCAACAATAGCCGAGGGGTCGGAGGAGAGGAAGAACTCGGTGGGCATGGGCATGCCATCATCGGTCATGAAAGCACGAGACTGAGAGCGGTGAAGGAGGGACTTGTCGGGGGCACCGAGAAGGCCAGAGTCGGGAGCGAGAAGGTCGTTCTTCTTGATAGCGACATTCTGGGCAGCAGCCTCGGCGGGGAGGGCGGCGTTTTCGTCAGAGTACTCAACATCGACGAAATCGACCTTCATGCGGCGGTCGGTCTTGACACCGATAACAAGAGGAGAACCCTTTCGGGCGGCGATGACCTCATGGGGGTAGTGGACGGACTTGATGAGAAGACCGTAAGCACCCTCGAGCTCCTGGATGACAGCCTTGGCAAGGTCGGTGAAGCCAATAGAAGGGTGCTGGTCGTGGATGTACTTGGTGAGCTTGGCAATGCACTCAGTGTCGGTGTCGGTCTCGAACTTGAAGCCCTTGGTCTGAAGGAGAGTCTTCAACTCCTTGTAGTTGGTGATGATACCATTGTGGACAATGCTGAACTCCCAGCTGGGGTCAGATCTGCATGCAGGGGCTCTTGGTTAGCACGTGGTGTCTAGAGTCAATTCCTCTTCAGAACTGATCTTTGCGTCTTCGTACAGGGACAAAGAAGATCGAGAACCAAGAAATCGAGTTGGAAATTTCTGATTATCAAACGTACCGGTGAGGGTGGCAGTTGGTGGTGGAAGGAGGACCGTGAGTAGCCCATCGGGTGTGGGCGATACCGGCATGTGAATCAAAGATCTTCTCAAGATCGAGGTCGGACTCGTCAATGAGCTTTCGGAGCTTGGCGACCTTGCCGACCTCCTTGAAGGCAAGGACCTCCTTCTTCTTGTCGCCGTCAATGGCTAGACCAGCAGAATCATATCCACGGTACTCGAGACGGGACAATCCTGTTTGCAAAAGGCTGTGTCAGTAACACGAAGCTGAGCGCTGATCCCGCGTCTCACCAGTGTGAATGGCGGGGCGGGGCATGGCTGATAAAAGGGGTGGTGAGGGGCTGCTGAGGGGGAGCAAGGACATGGGCCTTGGGCATGGGCATGGGCGCGGGCGCGGGTTTGAGAGAACTAACCGTTGACAAGAGTGTCGAGGATGAACTTGCGGTCCTTTTCCACCAGGTAGTTGATGTATCCGAAAATACCACTGTCAATGCGGTGTGGTTAGCGATCGTGGTTCCATCAATTCAGCCACCTGATCCACTGGCTGCCAGCTTCTTTCTTCTTTCTGCCTGGACCATCCATCACCTCCATTCCCATCTTGACCTGCGTCTGTCGCAAGCTAGGATCGGTGGAAGCTCGGTAGGTGGCGGGGAAGAGAGAAGAGAGGAAGATAGGCGGTAACAAAGGCGGTGACGAGGAAAGCTTCCTTACCACATGTTGACTGAGCTCTTTGAGGTAGAAAAACGTGGACAATGGGTTCGTTGAGAGACGGTCGGTGAGAGCAGAGCCGAAAGCGAGCGGATGTGTATGTGTGTGGGGGGGAGAGAGAGGAAACAGGCGGAAGAGTTTGAGAAGGGGGTATCAAGAAGCAATAAGGTGTAGATGAGAGAGGAGAAAGAGGAGAGAAGAGCAGAACAAGAAAGGTGAGGGAGGGAGGAGGAGATGGTTGTATAAGTAGTCGTTGAGCTGGCACCAAATAAAGATAGGAACGCTGAATGGCAAAGGCGGGCAGAGCGGTATCCTGGGATGGTCCCAGCTTCCCATGTTACGGAAGGAGTGGAGTAGAGGGTGCAGTCTTTGGGCCCGCAGTCCGCAGTCCGCAGACAGCTGTAAGCTAAGGTGCTGTAGCCTCCACTAAGTCGACAGGCGCCATGCTTCTCACAGAGGTGAACTGGCGGGACTTCAGCGCAGCGCAGCCTCCTCTAGCCCATGCTCACTCCCACCCTTTGCGTAGGAAGTTTGGTGGGCGAAGTGGGGTTGGGAATGACAATAGAGGGGCGGGCCATGAGTGAGAGTCTTTTGCTTTGGGTATGAAACCGACGTTTTGAGTTTACCGTTGAGTCTACAAATTGATGACTACCTTGTGTATGTATCTTACGGCTGATCCAACAGATGATGATCGATATCTTCGACCCTGTTGCACTGCATCTGTTATCATAGACGTGGCCGTAGCTTGCCGCTGTTGAGAAGTTAAGCTGGAACACGGGAGAAGCCATTGCATTGCAGTGCATTGTCGTTGCCAATGACCATTGATTGTCAGCCATGGCTCATGGTTGCATAAGGGTCCAAGATGGTGCCGAGACCTCACCGGTCTCTCCAGCCTCGACCCCCTGGGCTATTTCTCTTTCTCTTTCTCTTTCTCTTCCTCTCTCTGGTTTCCAACGGCTTATACTCATGCTTGTAATCCACCGCAAATGTCGTCGAAATGCTAAAAATAACACATATGTTGTACTCAGATTTTGCCCCGTAGATTCTAGCCCGCCCATGGTTCCAAGGCCTGGGTAGGTAGGCCTGGGTAGGTAGGCCTGGGTAGGTAGGCCTGGACCCCTGGTATTACTGTAGGTGATGTCTGTCACAGTTCAAGTTAGATCGTGAAGCTCAGTCTAGGTCCCGTTCCCTCCACCTTTTGCCATAGCAACGTATCGTGTCGAGCCGCATGTACACAAATTGGAGTGACTTTTTGGAGGGAACAAGTTCCTGATCTGTAAAGTCAATGTGAATACCATGACCATTTCCACCTGTGGTCCGTACTTGTGAGTAAAGTTGATATCATAGATTAATGGTAGCATTATAGGGATTTCACCGTACTTTGCTCAACTCGAACCATGGTCTTTTGCAATGCTACGAGCTTAACAACTGTCGCTTGTCATATCCGCAGTAACGTCCACCACTAATAAACATCGTCATCGGCCCCTACGCCCCCACCCGCCAGCCTCACGGGGTTCCCGAGCCTTGTCGCCTGTCAACACCAGAGCAGACATGCACCGGAAAGCTGCAGCCCGCTTCCATGAATCTCCATACATAGTAAGTAGCTTATCTTTATTTCCCACTTGACTAGAAACCAATTGTTACCATGAAGCGAGAGATCTGCACTTCCATACGAGGGCTCTCACCCCCACTCATGCGTGAATCTTGTTCGTATTTTTCTCTGTGCCAGTCGCGGATGCTCCCATTCTGCACTGGGCAGATCCAGATCCCCTGCGTCCTGTGGAGGTGTGCATACACACATACTGCACCTTAGCTAGGTACATATGCAGCTACGCATGCCCCTGAAAAGTCGTCGACTCCCAATGCTTGTGCTTCCCCATCATGGCCTCTGAAACATACTATGTAAGGCCTCTCCATGCAATGGTAAATATTGATGAGGACCAACAACAAACCAAGTCTGACAATACCAATGGGCTCACACCCAACCCTTATCTTGTATATAATGGCATCAAATGGATCGTCCCCAGGTCGTGGGCCCCTCACTATGCCTGTGCCTGTTTCTACCGGTCGAGTCCACTTCACTTGACCTTTCTTTCACTTTCACATTTCACAGCCTCAGTCGCCCCAACCAAAAGGAAGAGAAAGAGAGCCGACCCTCCCTAAGAATAGTAACTTGCTCAACCTTGGCCTAGCGCCAGTTCCGCTCCGCTCGGCGCTGATTTCCCATCTCAAGCGCAAGCGCTGGTCTTGGCTGTGTTTTTTTGCAGCTTTCAGCATTCCGTCTGTCTCGTTTTTTGGCACTTGGTTCCAGACTTACTGTAAACATCCGATGCTATTGTTAGCATTTCTCGACGTCATTCATCTCCAACATGAGACCCGTGTGACAATTTCTATGCTTCTCTCTAGCCTTGCCGTCGTTCTCAGTCTGGCGACGGTCGGTCTTCCTACCTAACCTTACTACCTTCATAGTACACGTCCGAGACGAGCCATCCAGCTCTCTGACATCAGCCACGTTGCCCTGGGGAGGGCCCCCGCTGAGTTGGTTTCCACTGTCATCAATTCAATTAGAGGATGGTGCTTGTCTGCCCTGGTCGGTCTGGCCCTGATAAGCCACCTGTTCACGCCTTTCGGCACCTACAATTCAAAGATAGAAGACATGAAGTTTATAGGAAATGCCAGACGTTCAGCAAAGAAAACACCTCCTGTAGAGCCAGAAGCGCCAAGCTCAACGCGCCCCTCAGCCCTAAGCTTAAAGATGCCATAAGCACCCTTAATCTGGCCTCACTGCAGCCGCCCACCCTAACTGCGTGCTTACTGCACTACAAAATACGCGCGGCTATCTCCATAGCGGTAAAGCGAACCTCATCTCACATGGTAACCCAAGTCTGACTCGCTTGTGAGCTGACGAACAGGCGGACCTGATACATCTCAGTCGAAGGATTCAGCCTTGCGAGCTGACATACAGGACAGGTGGGGGTTGACGGGGAGGTTTCATAATATGTCCAGCAACCCACCAACTGCATGTATTAGACCCATGTGTGTCACAATCACCATGACTATGGCCGAGAGTTTGACGGCTTACATTTGGCATATGAATCTCACGCTTACCAACTCTACGTTGAGTAAGATCAGCTCCTTCGCTGGACTTGCCAGGCGGCTTTCCTTTCATTTCCTGGACGCCATGTACATTCCTGCTTCTAAGGCTGAGCATCTAAAGCTGCTGGCCTTGACTCTATTGTACAGTCTTACAGATTACCCAGTGACGCTGTACCCATCAACATCCATCATCCGTGGAGTTCCCGTGCGCCTGTCTGCCCTAGCATCTATCCATATTGATCTAGCATGTCATGCCTATACACCGCTTACAGCTTCTGGTACTCAAGCTTGCCCTCCAACTTCTTTGATTCGGCTACCTTGCGAACAGCCTTGTTGAAGTCATCCTGGTTTATCGATTCCCGGTAGTCCTTGATGGCAAACAGACCGCTATGTGCATGTCAGAAACTTACATTCACTTATGTTTGGTTTTATACCGGGGATGGGGAAAACTTACGCTTCAGTAACCACGTTTCGCAAATCAGCACCGTTCAGACCATCACTCATCTTGACTACGCTCTCAAAGTCCAGGTCGCCATCAATTACCACACTGTGCGAGTGAATCTTGAGAATCTCAAGACGCCCAACCTCATTAGGTAGAGGTATCTCGATCTTTCGGTCCAATCGACCGGCACGGAGCAGTGCAGGATCCAATGTGTCGGGTCGGTTAGTGGCCATAATGATCTTTGTCTTGCCTAGGTAGTCGAAACCATCCAGTTGGTTGAGCAACTCCATGAGCGTTCGTTGGATTTCACGGTCGGCACTGGTACCCTCTGAGAAACGACGTCCACCGATGGCATCGATTTCGTCCATAAAGATGATACAAGGCTCGTGCTCCTTGGCATAGCCAAACATCTCGCGAATGAGTCGTGCCGATTCACCAATGTACTTGTCGACAATGGCGGAGGAAACAACTAGCTCATCGTTAGTATTGTCATTCAGCGGGCGAGAGTGCGATGTATTTTATACCTTTCAAGAAGTTTGTCTCTAGACTACTAGCAACAGCTCGTGCCAGTAGAGTTTTGCCGGTTCCAGGAGGACCATACAACAAAACACCCTTGGGAGGCTTGATGCCTACTCGTAGGAACAGTTCGGGGTTCTTGAGGGGAAGCTCAATGACCTCTCGCAACTCTCGGATCTGATCGTTCAATCCACCGATACCAGCAAAGCTCACTTGGCCCGGGTCCTCCAAGGACATGTTGTACACCAAAGGATCGACCTCGCGAGGAAGCATTCGCATGATGGTGAGTGTCGTCATATCGAGAGCTACACGGGTGCCTTGCTTGAGCTTGATCTTATCCACCTTCGATCTGCATCCGACGACGTATCGTGGTCCGGAGGAGGCCTTGACGATAACTACAAGTATAACCGTTAGTATGCATCCATCTTGTACAAGTCCAAATGCTGTTCGCCTCACATCGTTCGTCATCGAGCTGTTTCAGCACCTCGCCGATGATTTGTCCCACACTCTGTAGCGCCTTGATGTTGTCCTCAGTCTTGTCAAACTCGCGTTGCATGTCCTTAATCTCAAGACGCAAATTCTTGAGCTTGGCCTCCCATTCTCGCGACTCGATGAGCTTGCCACGGTAGGAATTAAGGGCGGCCTGGCGCTCTTCTTCGGCAGACATTGTGGTAATTTCGATTCCGTCCCGTTTTTTTTTGTAGAGAAATTCTTTTCTGTGTCGATTTGGTTGTTGTTGTTTTTTTGGAAGTCGTGTGTTGGGTATCGGGAGCTTAGTTGTGTAGACGAAGAGTGTTTAGATCCAATGGTGATGGTGGTTGCTCATAGCAGATGGAGAGCTTACCTCACCGGCTGGAGCCTTCCGCTAGCGGCTCGAGTTGCACCGGTAGAACCTCGGCTAATGAGCTCCCCTGTCTAATGGCAGAAATAATTCACGTCACAAGTTCTAGCTATTATTACAGTCACAGTTATAAGACAACATCGCGGTATTCAGTGATGCCTCCACTCTGCTTTCACCCTACTTAAATTCTAGCGTGATAGCGTGATTCGATGGTGATTTTAATTGCTTGGACTGCTTCATCTACATATATCAACCGTCAGTGGCTGGCTAACTATTTTATCACCCTCGTCTAACTACCCTGTGTCAGCAACGTCGATATCTGGAAACTATCAATAGGGTTGAAGTTGAACGTACACTCTATGACAACTGTATAATTTCTTATGGTTTACGATTGTCAACATATAGAGATAAGATATATATATATTTAGTGAAATAGCATAGAAGTAGCCACAATAACCTTACTAAACGGCAATGCCATGCATGTAACTAGCGAAGCTAAATCGCAATATGTCAAAAAGCATGTCGAAATAAGTTCAGCGTACGAAAGGAGGTAGTCGCCGCACAAGTCCGTAGCAACCAAAGGCACACACAGCAGGGGAAACTTCCATTTGTTTTTGTCGTGTTCCCGAATCGAAATTAATTGTATGCCTGAAACTGTGCTTTACACCAATACAAAGACGAAGCCAATGAAGTCAAGTCGTAGCTTTCATTAAATACCTGCTATTCCCAGAGAACCATAATTAGATATTTCCTCGGTCTTGGACCTGGCGAGTATAATGTATTGTGCCGGTCATTTGATCACCAAACCATTCACGAATGTCCTGTGACGAGCCGAGAGGTTCGACCGAATGCAAAACGAAGGATTAGGTCACCTTCATGCGACGACCAAGGCCAAAATCGACTGAGCAACCTAGTTGAACAGTCAAGAGCTGGGTTGTCCGGGCGCCGAGTTATGTACAGGGAGAAAGTAGACATCCCTTCGCCATCCAACGACCATTCGTGAGCGGTCAGATATACTGGGCCTTCGTGGGTAGCGGGAGATATGAGGATCAGGTCTCAGGCTCACTGCAGTAGTTCATCGTGCAACGCGTGGCCGTGATATAAGTTTAAGCCGAACAGGGTCGAATAAGCAGCTTCAATCCTTCTTCTCGCTGTCATCCTTAGCAGACGCTGTTTTGGGTTCCCCTTCAGCGTCGAAACCAAGCGCGTCCAATTCTCGAATCAGTTCATTAATTTTGATGACCTTTGCGATTTGCTCGGGCAGCAGTGCTTCACCACCCTCCTTCTTGTCCTTGAGATCCTTGGCCTGCTTTAATTTCTTCTTAAGATTGCGAGCCTTCTTCTCGCGCTCGACCTCGGGATCGACCTCATCGGGCTTGGTTTCCTGTGAAGCTGGAGCATCGCCCTCAGTAGCCTTTGCCTTCTTTCGAGCCTCACGGCGCTTTGCGTTTTTATTGCTGGCAGCCGAGCCCTGCTCGGAGCTCTCCTCTTTCAAGCTCGCGGCACCAGGAATGCCAATTCTTTGGCCGCGGTCACGAAAGGCTTCGGCAGTGCGGTTCTTGTACACTTCGACATCCTCGGGAGGGCGGTATCCAGGGCGAATCTTGATGGCTCGGCGGGTGGTGCCGTCTGCGCGAACAGACTGTGGGATCTCACGGTCGCCGCTATTTTCGTCGGTGACGATACCCGCATTTGAAGGTTGCGAAGGCATCGTCCAAAGAACGGACCGAGGAAAGTAATGGGAATTAAAGAAAAGGAAAAAGTCCAAGTCCGACGCTGGACGTCGTTGTCAAGTGCGAACAGGGTTTGGAATATGCTCGGCAGCTACCTAAAGCAGGATGAGAGCTGCGAGTCGAAGGATTGGAGGGGCTAGATTGGCGGGCCGTGAGTGGCTGAAAGAGAGCAGAGCCACGACCTTCTCGAGTGTGGCTGCAGCGCGCAGCATCCATGTGGAAATACAGAGCCTAAGGCGTAATTCTTAAAGTACATAGGAGAGTTTGAAGGAGTGGCGTCGCGTTTCAAAAGCATGCACCTGCTTGTGATTCACATTCCCAAGTTATAGTCTCCGAAATGCAAAGGTGTTTCTATTCACAAATGAGGTGATAACTGTGACTGTTTTATTTACTCCGTACCCCCGTACTCCGTGGTAAATCCAAATAACAAGGGAGCCCCCCTGCGAGAAGAGCTTATTCGAATCTGAGTAGAGGTAAAGAGGTATCTTATTGGTGGGTGTGTCTTAGCTTCCCGCGCCAGCAGGGCGCCTTGTTTTAACTATTCTCACGTAAAGCAACGTCACTGTAGCAGACCTCATTCGAGCACTCGTGCTTTGCTATTGTAAGCACTGGGTTTCTTCCAACAGGGCTCCTAAAGTTCTTGAGGATGCACCGACAGATTAGGAACAGACTGACGTAAAGGGTGAAATCACAATAGCCTAATCTTGTCAATGTCTGGTGGTACTCGGTACATCGTAACTGAACATGTCAGTCCGTACCATTTAAACCCCTGTGAATGGTATGATGAGCTGCCACAACTTAAGATTAGCCTCTCGTTGTTTGTTGCATGAGAGCATGGCTTTAACGTCATGCTATCCAGTCATGGTTGCAATCCGTCACTGGCTGTCTCATGTATGGGTCGGGGCAGGTTGAGAGCCGACACAATTATGCCTGATGTCAAGCTCATAAGGCGACCGTGTCTGTGATAGGACAGGTAATCAAGGGTTAACTCTACAAAGGTACCCCAATAGTGCTAGGGCTGTTAAGTGATTGTATCGACATCATGAATAATAAGGTAGTAGATTGTGTGCTTATTTAGGCACCTTAATCTTAACGTATCTTGTGTAAGACATTCCTCGTACCACTCAGTTGCTTAAAGTTTCGTGTTTAAGCCTTTCATCCTCAATCATCCATCCACGTTTGCGCGTCACTACCCAACCTTTTACAAATGACTTAGTTTTTTTAGTCTGTTGAGCAAACTGAGCATAAAATGCTTTCGTGTCATGAATGACGTTCAAAAGCGAAGCGGCCTGTGGCCACCCTGATGCGTACATATCTTGAACATAACTCAGAGATCTTGGACGTAGGACTCAATATATCCCTTAATCGTATCTACACGCCTCATCAGAAATTAAGGACCGAGCCACTTGACTCCGCTGCCCCTGTTCACTTGCATAGAGACAAAGGTTGTGAGCCATTGCGTACCGAAGTCCCTTGTTCTGTATGTAACAATGATGGATTGGTTATAATTATGCTTGATTATTTGTGCATCCCTGCATATGAATTGAACTGCGCCCTACCTCATCCATATTTAATCTGCCTTGTTATGGCACAGGTCGCCACTGCCAGTGTTTTTTCCCTTCTCTGTTCCCTTCATAATCTGTACCTTCCAATATTCACGAACAATCTTGAGGGAGACCTCTACAGGCAGAATTCCTTATTTCTTTATTCCGAACACCGTTCCGAGGCTTCTGCGTCTCGTTAAACTGCTACTCAGTATACAACTTTCATTTGTGAAGAACTCGACGTTTTTCTTACACTAGTCACCATCGCCAAGATGGCAGCTCCCGATCCGCAGGAAGCCAAGACAATGGCAAGCCAGGGTCAAAACCAAGTGGCTCTAGAAACCAGCCTATTAGACACGTCAGATGTATTGACACCAGATCCAGGCACTGAGGATATGTTCAAGACTGATCAAAACAAATTCGCTGTCAGTCCAGGTCAGCTCTCGAAGTTACTCAACCCCAAAAACCTCAACGCATTCTAGGGAAATGGAACCTTTCTCGTCACTGCCGTCGGAGTCAATTCCAGCTATGGCCGAATTTCAATGGCTCTCCGTACTGAACAAGAAGATACACCTCTTCGGAAGAAGCTCAATATATTGGCAGACTGGGTCGCCAAGGTCGGTGCCGGTGCTGCACTATTACTCTTCATTGTGCTATTCATCAAGTTCTGCGCTCAAATTCCGAACAATCATGGCACCCCTTCAGAGAAGGGTCAAGAATTCATGGAAATATTCATTGTCTCCGTCACTGTTGTAGTTGTGGCCGTCCCCGAGGGATTACCTTTAGCAGTCACACTAGCACTGAGCTTCGCGACTGTTAAGATGTTTCGGGACAACAATCTTGTTCGCATCCTCAAGGCATGCGAGACCATGGGCAATGCTACGACTATCTGTTCCGATAAGACTGGCACACTCACACAGAACAAGATGATCGTCGTTGCCACGACTCTCGGCAAAGCCACAAGTTTTTGGGGTACTGACGCTCCTTTGGATAAGTCTCTGAAGATCGACCAGAAGCTCATTACTGTACCCAATATTTCCGAGACTGAGGTTGCGAGTGGGCTGAGCCCAGAAGCCAAGGATCTGCTCATTCAGTCAAACGTGCTTAACTCAACGGCCTTTGAAGGCGACCAGGATGGCCAGAAGACATTTATCGGTTCCAAGACAGAGGTGGCTTTACTGACCTATTGTCGAGACCACCTCGGAGCTGGCCCCATCGAGGAGGCTCGCTCGTCCGCCGATGTCGTGCAGATTGTGCCTTTCGACAGCAAGTACAAGTATAGTGCTGTTGTCGTCAAACTAGCCAACGGAAAGTATCGAGCATACGCAAAGGGTGCTTCTGAGATCTTGTTGGAAAAGTGTACTAAGACTCTCGAAAACTTGTCTCAGGGGGAGCCGACATCAGTGCCACTGACAGAAGCCGACCATGATATATTCAACTTGATCATCAGCTCATACGCAGGGCAGACTCTCCGAACCATTGGTTCATCATATCGAGACTTTGAATCTTGGCCACCTGAAGGAGCCGCCTCCCAAGAGAATCCACAGCATGCGGACTTTGATGTTGCACATAGAGATATGACACTGATCGGTATCTATGGTATCAAAGGCCCGCTGCGACCGACTGTCATCAGTGCTCTCGAGGACTGCCGCCGAGCAGGCGTATTTGTGAGAATGGTCACTGGTGACAACATCCAGACAGCCTCTGCTATCGCTTCGGAATGTGGGATCTTTGGCCCTGATGAAGGCGGTATTGCAATGGAGGGCCCATATTTCCGAAGACTTCCACCCGAGGAGCTCAAGCAGATATTGAGGCACCTCCAGATATTGGCTCGCTCAAGCCCTGAGGATAAACGTATCTTGGTTCGTCCTCTCAAGGACCTTGGAGAAACAGTCGCCGTGACTGGCGATGGAACCAACGATGCCCCGGCTCTGAAGATGGCAGATATTGAATTCTCTATGGGCATTGCTGGAACAGAAGTGGCCAAGGAAGCATCGTCGATTGTCCTTCTTGATGACAAGTAAGAAAAACGTTCTCACGTAGCATCAGGGTTACTGCTAACGTATACCAGCTTCGCTTCCATTGTAAAAGGGCTGATGTGGGGTCGTGCTGTCAATGATTCAGTCAAGAAATTCCTCCAGGTAAGCTTTAACAACACGGTGAATACTCGGCTCAACTGACTCGATGAGCTAGTTTCAACTTACTGTTAACATCACGGCCGTGGCATTGAAATTCGTCTCAGCTGTTGCAAGCAGCTCGCAAGAGTCCGTTCTTAATGCCATCCAACTTCTCTGGGTAAATTTGATCATGGATACCTTCGCAGCCCTTGCCCTGGCTACAGATCCTCCTACTCGTAGTGTTCTTGACCGAGAGCCAGATCGAAAGTCGGCGCCGCTTATAACATTGAGAATGGCCAAGATGATTACAGGCCAAGCCATTTGTCAACTTGCAATCACCGTCTTGTTGAACTTTGGTGGCAAGAAGCTTTTAGGCTGGTACGACAACTGAGAACATGACGCCAAGCAGTTAAAGACACTCGTCTTTAACACGTTTGTCTGGTTACAGATCTTCAATGAAATCAAGTACGGTTCAAAACATTGGTATCCTACTAATTCCTGCTAACGAAGACTTTTAGCAATCGTCGTTTGGACAACAAGCTTAACATCTTTGAGGGTCTTCATCGCAATTTGTTATTCATCATCATCAATCTCATCATGATTGGGGGTCAAGTCCTCATCATTTTCGTAGGCGGCGATGCATTTGAGATTGTTCGCTTAAACGGTAAAGAATGGGGACTATCAATTGGCCTTGGAGCAATATCTGTTCCCTGGGGTCCAGTTATCAGGCTTTGTCCCGATGAGTGGATTGCAGCGTGTCTTCCAGGATTCCTTCATAGAAGATGGATCTCGCCTCCAGTGGAGGATCTGAAGTCAATGGATTCGGACGACGAGTTTGTTCGATCACCACTTCGCGTGATGAGCTCCATCCGTGGTCCGCGTGTGCACCAACACCTCGGATTCAAGGAGAGAATGCGCAGGTACAAGGAGAAGACCAAGGACAAGGTAAAGGAGGGACGAGTGATAAGAAAGAAAAGCCTAAAGCGGTTGAAGGTCATGTCGCTGAAAAGGGTCAATCTTAGGCTGACTGCGTTCGAGAGGGAGAGTAGAGAAAAAACTGATCAGATCAATCATTCTTGGGAGATAGCTCTGCATAAAATGGCAATTCAGAATCTGCAGAGCGTGAAGGTGTGTCGGTTATAAGTAATCTGGAGTCTGTATTCAAGAAGCTGCTTTGTCGGTCTCATCCCTCCTAAGGAAAGGAGAGCCTTGAGGAGGCGTAAGTGAGAAACACCAAGTAGGGACTAAGTAGCTTATATGGAATAATCTCTCTAGTAATTTGTTTCTCAACTGGCGAAATATTTGTTGATGAGTGAATGAGGGAGGTTGCTGAAAGCGAGTTGACCTACGAAAAGTGGATCCCGGGATGTCTGGCTCAGCCGGCCAATCACAAGCGAGGTAAAGCTGTCCCCGGAACTTCGCGAATTTCCTGGCCTGACAATCTCTAGAACCTCTCCATCCTTCAACCGAAGCCTCCCAATCGCCCGTCGCAGACGTCCACCACCAACTTCAAGCAGTGTTATAAACGCTCAATTGCGCTCATCTACCAGAATGGTAAGACCGCCGTGCCCTCCAGACTCCTCATACCGAATGTAATGGCTAATCGCGCACTATTACAGGCCCTCGCCAACACCCTCTACAGGCAAGTTACGCCGACAACGACGAGACGGACATCGCAGCGAACCCCGAGACTAACGCGAATTTCTTCTACAGGAGCCTCTTCTCCACCAACTACCTGATGCTCGCCACTGTTTTCTCTGCTGGCTTCGCTTGGGAGATGTAAGAGCCGCTCACCACTTCGGACCAACAGGGACAAGATGCTTATTATGATATAGTGGTTTCAACAACGTCATGGACAAGGTCTGGGACAACAACAACCGAGGCGTACGTTTGACGATACTGTGGCGATTGATATTGTTGAATGCTAACGGGTTCGCAGCGACAATGGAAGGACATCCGACACAAGTTCCTCGAGGGCGGCGACGAGGATGAGGAATAGAGGGACCAATCGACATGGAACGAGATTATCGAGCAACGGGCGAGGCGAGGGACTGATTCTGTGCCACTATCCGTGTACAAATTAGAAGAGAATTAGAGGCAGGATTTCACTCACATCGTTTCCCTAAGTCTTATTCGCGGTAGTCAACTGCTGGAGCCAGCAACAGCAACACCAGCGCTGTTTATTTGCATGTGCACCTTTTAAGAACATTGGCTGTGAACTGTTCGTCTGACTCAGTCACCTCGACTGCCCGACGTTCAGATGGCAACCACTATTGTCTCTTGTTAATTGAATGCAATTGTCGAGAGCTACCATTACTCGGCAATTCACTGGGCAACACTTGCCCTCAAGTCTGATTCAACCTCAGGATGCAAAAAGGTCGACAGCTTCGTTTATTTCAAATCGATGTTCCGTCCACTCGAGCGAGAACTTGGTGATCACATAATCTGACACTAGCAACCACGATTTTTCAAAATTGATGCTTGGATATTCACTCCTCCGACGTGACTGGACAACCGCAGGCAAATAAGCCATTTTTTACATACTACAGTACATATGTTAAGAAGTTTGTAATATTTGGAATAATTTAGAGTATCTTACAATAACAGTAATGGAAACAATAAGATCAAATTTCTCAAAGTCCAGGTGTAATAAAAAGTAATAGAACCTAGCACCTGCATGATCAGGTCGCTGACGTCTTTATCCGCAGCGTGTTATTCCACCAGACTTTCTCCAACATTTGCGGACCCCCCACCTTGGTATTGCCTATCAACCTGACGACATCGCCGACACCGCAACCAACAAATTGTTTTGCTTTTCTTTCCCTTCGACACAACAAATTCCATGCGACGATGAGGCTGAATTGACCATGTCCTCTTCCATGTCAACACAGGAGCAGCAGCTCTGCCAGTTCTTGGCGGAGCTGCCCGCACGCTTCAACTACCGCTTCACCGAGGAAGCTTCGCGCGACCTACTTACCAGCCTCTTCTGGTCTCTTGCTGGCGGCAACAACGAATACATGCGATTACTCTTCCCTGACGGTAAACCCGGAGAGAGCCTCAAGCTAAGCGACTCTCAAGGCGCAGTCGAAGGGGCCGAGTACACCGAGGCAGCACGGGGGAAGCGATGTGGGCATATCTTCAAACCTGGTGAAGCATCCTATATGTGCCGTACCTGCGGCACCGACGAGACTTGTTGCCTATGTGCCCGATGCTTCGACTCAACCGACCATACGGGGCATATGGTTCGAATCCACATATCTGTAGGAAATAGCGGTTGCTGCGACTGTGGAGACGACGAAGCATGGCGAACGCCTCTGTTCTGTACTATCCATTCCAACGTGCAGGGAGGTACCGATAAGGGCAAGGGCAAGGAGGCAGGTGGTTTGCCGGAGGATCTTGTAACGAACCTACAGATGACTATCGGTCGCGTTTTTGACTACATCTGCGACGTCATCTCATGCTCCCCAGAGCAGCTTCGACAAGCCAAGACAGAAGACTCAATTCTCGAAGATGAAAAATTATCACGCCTATCGTCGAAATATTACGGTTCCGAAGCTGAACCATGCAACGAATTCGCCCTTATCCTGTGGAATGACGAGAAGCATACCGTTCAGGAGGTCCAGGACCAGGTCGCTCGTGCTTGTAGGAAGAGCCGAAAGCTAGCAGTCGAGAATGCTTGGGAGACGGATGCCATTGGACGAAGTATTCTTACGTATCTGCCCGACGTTCCCCGACTCTTGGAAATGGCGGGTGTAATGGAAGCCATCAGAGTTACAGTCACTATCCGGTCTGCAAGAGATACGTTCCGCGAGCAAATGTGCGGTGCCCTTGTGGAGTGGTTGAGCGATATTTCAGGTTGTTCCGTCGGCCACGACAATAACATCCTTCGACGTACCGTTTGCGAGCAGGTCATGAACCCTTGGCGGCAGGGCAGCCAGGCCACTCATACATTGGGCTTGATTGATGATGAGGAGGAGGACGAACAGATTGCCGACAGTAGACGTCGCTTCGACGGTATGAACGCTAGATTCATTCTAGCTTTGCAAGCTGCTGCAGGAGCCGGCGCCGGCGTTCAAATAGAAATCGAAGACGACGACGACGATGACGATGACGACGATGAAGATGATGTCGATGCGGACATGGACGACCAAGGCCAACACTCTCCCTCTAGCTCCGTGGCAGGAGGAGACGAAGGCGAGGATGACGATGTTATGATGGTCGATGCTCGTGGAGATGTTGGGGATGTCGGAGATGTTGGAGACCTTGGGATGAACTGGAGGGATAATGATCAAGCTTTGGAAGAAGACGAAGCAACAATGGCCGGATATCCGCCTCCGCCTCCGCCGCCTCCTGCTCAAGCTCAATCCCAGGCTCAACCTCAACCCGAGGCCCCAGCTAGAGTCAGAGATAGAGAAGCAACACCTTCCGACTCGGACACAGCAGAGCCCCTAATTGCGCCATCGATATACGCCAAGGCAAATGCAGATATCCCCAAAACTCCCGGTAAGACCGAGAAAGTGGTTCCTAGACCTGGGCGTTATTGGATCGAGACACCTGCTGTCTATACACAACGGGAGAACGTACCCCCCGCTGAGGATGTCTTCCGTCGTGTCCGTCTAGACTGGCTTCTGCTATTCGATCTCCGTATGTGGAAGAAGGTCAGAAACGACCTTCGAGCCCTGTATATTTCCACAGTAGTAACGATTCCTGAGTTCAAGGGTGTGCTGGCTCTTCGGTTTGCTAGCCTTTACACCATTCTGGCTCAGCTCTACTTGGTTGGAGATCGAGAACCAGATCACTCAATCATCAACCTTTCCCTCCAGATGCTCACCACTCCATCAATTACAGCCGAAGTTGTCGAACGTGGCAACTTTATGACCAGCTTGCTGGCTATCCTTTACACCTTCCTGACAACCCGTCAGGTTGGCCATCCTTGGGACGTTTCCCCTGATGCAGTTCTCGGTTTCGAGAGCGGATCTGTCACCAACAGGCGCATGTATCACTTCTACCAAGACCTCAAGTACTTATTTGGGGCTCCTCATGTCCAGGAGCGTGTCAGATGTGAACCTCGCTACCTCATGCAGTTTCTCGACCTTGTCAAGCTCCATCAGTGTATAGGACCCAACGTGAGAGCTGTGGTCGAGCACGTGGAATATGAGGCTGATTCCTGGATTACTGCATCTCTTGTAACCAGACAGATCAACCTTCAAGCCCGAAACCTTGCCGAGGCGTTCCGCAACTGCCCGCCTGACGAGTTTCATTACCTTCAGGATGCGATTCGTTTCACGGCTAAAACGGTTATTTTGAACTCGATCGGTGCTGAACGCCATCGATTCAAGCAAAGTGAAATCAAGGATGAGGTTCAGTTCAAGACGTTGAACGACTTCGAATTCGATGGTGAATCCTCATCTTATGATGTGGTCAAGTTCGTCGTTGAGAAAGACGCAATCAGCTTCCACCATGCGCTGCACTACACCTTGTCCTGGCTCATTGAGTGCGGGCGGTCGCTCCCCGTGTCTACCATGCGAAATTTGCTGAGCTTTACCCAACAAGAGCTCAAGTCAAAGCCGAGACTTATGGGTAGACCTCAAGTGCCACGTAAAAACTATACTGCAGAGGATTATCTCATTGCCTCACTTGACTTCCCTCTCCGTGTTTGCGCCTGGCTTGCTCAGATCAAAGCCAACATGTGGGTTCGCAACGGAATCAGCCTGCGACATCAAGCCAGCACCTACCGGGGCGTTGGCCAACGGGATGTGTCTCATCACCGTGATATCTTTCTTCTCCAAACCGCTTTGGTGGTCTGCAACCCTAGCCGAGTATTGGCATCGATTATCGACCGCTTCGGAATGGAGAGCTGGGTAAAAGGCTTGTTCGAACTCAAGTCAGAAGCTCAGGATGACGCCCAGCACCTTGATATTGTTGAAGACATGATCCATCTCCTCATCGTTCTACTCAGCGATCGTACCTCTTTGATCTCTTCGGAAGATGAAGCGATGTCCAGACTATTGGCCATGCGTCGTGACATCACCCACGTGTTGTGTTTCAAGCCGCTGTCTTTCAATGAGATCTGCAACAAACTACCCGAGAAATACCAAGAGCAAGAAGACTTCCACCGGGTGTTAGATGAAATGGCGACTTTCAAACCACCTGAGGGGGTTTCTGATGTCGGTACTTTCGAGCTTCGGCCAGAGTTCATCGAGGAGATTGACCCTTACATCGCGCACTACAACAAGAACCAGCGTGAGGAGTCCGAGCTGGCATATCGAAAGAAGATGGCGAAGCGAACAGGAAAGACTGTCGAGGAAATTGTATACGAACCAAAGGCTCGACCGGTCCCCTCAGGCATGTTTGAAGAACTAGGCGCTTTCACTAGCACAGGCATGTTTGCTCAGATCATCTACTACTCACTTCTGTATCCCCTGGTGGCCGGCAAGTTCACTCCTTCAGTCCCGTTTACTCGACTGGAGACATTCCTCCAAGTTGTACTGCATCTCATGCTCATTGCTATCCTCGAGGACAAATCGAGTGACGATGATATAAGTGAAGAATCCACAAAGTCATTTGTGTACATTGCGCTCACAAAATTCGGCCGCAGCAACTTCATGCCCGAAGCTCATAGCTCAAGGACCATTGTGTCTTTGTTGAACATGATGTCGGCTAAGGACGAGTTCAAAGCGGTCCATCCCAAGATTGCGCTCGTTCTCAAGCGTTTGCGCCAGAAGCGTCCTCGTACCTTCGAGACTGCCTACGCGAACCTGGGGGCGTCTGTAGACCGCATCAACACAGCCTCACCGGCGAACACATCTGTCGAGGAAGAACGCGAAAGAAGAAAGAAAGCGGCCTTGAGTCGTCAAGCCAGGGTCATGGCACAGTTCCAACAACAACAGAAGAGCTTCATGGAGAACCAGGCTTCTTTCGATTGGGGCAGTGATGTCGATGAAGACGTAGATGAAGAAGGGGAGGAAGATCAAACTGAGGATCGGAAACACAACTGGAAGTATCCTGTGGGAACATGTATCCTGTGCCAGGAAGAACCGGATGATCGACACCTCTACGGGACGTTCGCCCACTTCAACGAAAGCCGCATTCTTCGACAGACAGATTTCCAAGACCCCGACTTCGTTCGTGAAGCGTCACAGACCCCTTGCAGTCTTGACCGATCAGCTGAGGATGTTCGTCCTTTCGGTATTGCCCATGAAAACCGGAAGATGGTAGAAAAGATAAACGCTCAGGGCGAGACTTTCCTTGCGGAGAGGCAGACCATTGGAAAAGGATTTCCTTCCAACGTATGTCGATCAGGCCCTGTAGCAAGTGGTTGCGGACACATGATGCATTACCGCTGCTTCGAAGTTTATTACGAAGCGACTGTTCGCCGTCATACGCACCAGATTGCCAGACATCATCCTGAGGATACTCGACGCAACGAGTTTGTCTGTCCTTTGTGCAAGGCTCTAGGTAACGCATTTGTTCCTATCATCTGGAAGGGAATAGACGAGTCATACCCAGGCTACCTACAGCCACAGGATACGTTTGATAACTTTGTCGAGAAGCAGATGGGCTCTGCCTACTGGATCGGTGGAAGTAAGGCGAGAGAGGATGAACCAACTGTCCCTGACATGTTCACCCCTAGCCTTCCAGGAAGCCTTGTGGAGTCTTTGCTTCCAGTCCAGACTTCAGGTGACAGCGCATGGGGAAGGGATGACGCCGAGTCTCATTCATCAACTGTTGGTACTCCCGTTAGTTACGCGTTCTCTGACTCAGTTACCCCTGAGCCGGCGCAGCCCCAGCCGGCCGCGACAAACACAGACGGTAATCAGTTGATGACCGAGTTATTGGCAGCCTATCGCCGGCTGCGAAATACGCTTCGGGTTAACGGTTTGCGTACCAGTCACCTCATCGACGCCAAGGGCGATAATGTCGGTGATCTATGCGCCAGTGACACGCTGGTGAAGTCGGTGGGCTTTACCATCTCTTCAGTAGAAGTCCAGCAGCGAGGCATTGAAGCTCAACCAGGCATGACGCTTCTGGAGAAGATTCCTGAGCACATCCTGACGCATCTCAGAGTCTTGTCAGAAACTGTTTCGTCGTACATCGCTGTTGGGTCACAATCCAGCGGGGCCGAGAACAAGATCGAGGCCGAGTTCAAGAAGGATAGCGAAAGGCAACACTGTCAGCTATTTATGTCTCGATACTTTGGCACCGGAACCCCTTATGCTCGTCGGCCGTTGGACGTCTATCCCCCACTGCTGAGCATGGACTCGTTCCTGTTCTTGGTAGAATGCTCATACGGCTTGGTGCCACTTCAGAAGGCCGAGATCTTTCACGTGCTTCGATTGTGCTACTTGGCAGAGCTTGTCAAGCTGGTGTACCACATGGGTCGCAATATTCCTGTTGCTAGCTGGGTCGGTAATCTCACCAACCGACAAACGCAAGATCCAGCCATCAACAATTTTGCGGACTTTGCTCTCGGCGTTACGAAAACAGGTCTTGAATACCATGCCGCCCAATTTCCTGAGGGTGTTGAGTTCGGCGAGAATTGTGGCTTCCAGCAGCCTGGCGTGGACACTCTAGAGAGTTGGTACACATTCTCCAAAAAATATGCTCTCACCTTCCTACGGAAATGTGTTATCTTCCTGTATGTCAAGTACGGGGTAGACTTCAACAGTCATGTTTCGCCAACGCCCGATGCTGATGAGTTGGAGCGTCTCACCGAAGCACTCCGGCTACCAACATTTGATGAGATGTGTGCTGCCATTACAGATAATGCGTCTGCATGCGGCTGGCCCCAGACGACTTCCTCATTGGTTTCCGGCTGGGTCAAACATCAAGTGATGTGGCCCAGAGATTACAACGATATCCCCCTCTCGGCAATGATGAGCCACCCTGGAATCTTTGAACTAATAGGGCTACCCAAGAACTACGATGCCCTCATAGAAGAGGCCACTAGGCGGAAATGCCCTACCACTGGTAAAGAGCTTACAGATCCTGTCATTTGCCTCTTCTGTGGAGAGCTGTCATGCAGCCAGGGCACATGTTGTCAGAAGACGGACAACTCTTCGGATCGTACAGAGTATACCAAGATTGGTGGTGCACAGCAGCACATGCGCAAGTGAGTAACGTTGGTCAGAAGCTGGAGTGCCAGGAATGCTAATAGGATATAGATGTCAACGTAATATCGGTGTCTTCCTCAACGTGCGCAAGTGCTCAGTCGTGTACCTCTTCCGACTTTCGGGATCCTTCACACCAGCACCATATATAGACAAGTACGGCGAGACCGATCCGCAGCTGCGTCATGGGCGACAGCTCTTCCTGAACCAAAAACGATATGATTCTATGATACGAAACACGGTGCTCAACCATGGGGTGCCGAGCTTGATTAGCCGCAAGTTGGAGGCCGAGATTAACAATGGTGGATGGGACACCTTGTAATAAACGCAAGGAGTTATTGATATAAAGAAAGCTGATACGCTATGAACCAGGACTAGCGATGATGGAGAGAGGGTCGTGGGTTATCACATGATGGGAGGTGTAAGAGGAAGTTAGTTTCGTTTTTTTGCCCTGGGTAGTTTTAGCATCCAATACAGGAATGCTTGCTGCATATACAGAAATTCGTATATGGGACTAACTCGGTGATATAATATTGCAATGCAATGGCTTGTTTCGAGCTGAAGCCGAAGCGTCAATATTGATTGAGTGGGCAGTTTTTATATATATCTTTACTGCTTCTTTATTAATACATGCATCTATATAATAAATAACAAATGCTTGAAGCTGAGAAGACTAATAGCTTCCTGCTCTCCTATTACACTTGTCGTTCTTGGCACGATGATGGCTTCACAGTGTATTCACACAGTGTGGTCAGTCTCTCTGGCTGTAGCGAGGCTGGGCTTCGGCCAATCAAGTCATGCGCATGCTTGCACAGGGCGCGTCTGAACCGTGGCTCAACTGCACTCAAGCCTCTTTTGGAGTCAATAAAGCTGAGCTGAGGGTGAACCAACCGACAAGGAAAGCAGCAGCACAGTAGCAACGGTCTTTCCTTTTTCTATCTCTTCTTCTTCTTCTTCTCCTTCTCTAAACCCCCTCCTCTTGTCTCTCACGTTTGCCCCCTCCACCCCCTTTTTTTGTTACTGTTGTTATTATTGTTCTATTTTTTTGTGATACGTGATAACTGAAACTACCTTTCTCGCTCGCAATTTCCATCGGGTGGACGGACGCCTCCACTTGCTCTGGCAAGAGAAACAGAGCAAGCACCACCTCATAAAAAATGGCAGGCAGACGTTCAGGTCGCGCTGCCGCCAAGCGGGCTGCGGCTGCTCTAGGTGAGTGAGTTCGAGCTCTCGTCACGTCGCATCCAATCTTTCAACAACCACCCAAAATTCACAACGCTCCTTCCGCGACCAACATCGACATTACTTCTAGACATATAATCCCTTTTCTTTTCTTTTCTTTTCTTTTCTTTTATTTTCTTTTCTCTTCTCTTCTTTTTTCCCCTCTTCAGTGGCGCATTTCATGGTTCTATTTCTTCTTCTTCACTCTTCACTTTTCTGCGTTTTGCTGCGCAATCGCGCAGAACCACAACCGTCAAATCCCTACCATGACGCCCCGAGGAAAGATTCGCCTAAGGCTGACGCGAAGTGCCAAATCAGAGAGCACCCCCAAGTCCTTTGCCGACCTCGAAGACGAGCCTATGCCCGACGCCGAATCCAGCGCCCAAGACTCGAAGCGACAACAGGTGCCGGACCCTGACGATGAGAAGGACGAGGATCATCAGCCAAAGGAGGAGTCAGGCGACGAAGACGATGCTGTCGACGCTGTTGATAAAGACGATGAGTCTGTCAAAGAACCAACGCCACCTCCCCAGCCCATGGTCCGTAGAAAGAGACTTGGTCGCCCACCTAAGAACCGACCTCCGGACTGGGACAATATGATTTCGGTTCCCGCCGACGAGGCCAACACGCCGCGACGCCGCGGCAGAGGTGGTTGGCGAGGGAGAGGCGGCCGCAAGGGAGGTCCTGCTGCGCCAAAGGCTGAACAGGTCATTGACAGCGAGGGAACCGTCGCCGAAATCGTGAACGACGAGTGCGCACTGCCCGAAGATCCAGAGGGCGAGACAAAGGTCGACAAGCTGGGCAACCTCCAGGGCGGGCGCGATTATCGATGTCGAACATTCACTGTCACAGGTCGCGGGGACAGACTCTACATGCTTTCAACCGAGCCAGCGCGATGTGTTGGTTTCAGAGACAGCTACCTGTTCTTCACCAAGCATCGCAAACTCTACAAGATTATTGTGGACGATGACGAGAAGCGAGACATGATTGAGCGGGAAATCATCCCTCACTCATACAAGGGACGCTCAATCGGAATTGTTACTGCACGATCAGTCTTCCGCGAATTCGGTGCGCGCATTATTGTCGGTGGAAAGTGCATCATCGACGATTACAACGTTGCCCAGGCCCGCGCCGATGGCGTCGTCGAGGGCCAGCTTGCTGACCCAAATGATCACTTCATTTCGGGAGAGCCGTACAACAAGAACCAGTACGTTGCATGGCACGGAGCCAGTGCCGTGTACCACACCAATGTACCATCAGTGCCAATTCCCAACGGCAAGATCGAGTCCAAGAAACGCAAAGTCAATGTCAACGACATGAACTGGATGCTGGAGCACGCTCGTGAGGCCAGGTATGTGCTTTTCTCCTCGGAGTCATTCTACAAATATCAAGACATCACGATACT
Source organism: Fusarium nurragi (assembly GCA_012977755.1). Classification (NCBI taxonomy): domain Eukaryota; kingdom Fungi; phylum Ascomycota; class Sordariomycetes; order Hypocreales; family Nectriaceae; genus Fusarium; species Fusarium nurragi. Next base: position 7,641 of record JAALXI010000160.1, on the reverse strand, counting down.
AACTGCAGACTGCACAGCACCTTCAATGCCAGCATCAACGCCATTAGAAAGCTCAACAATGCCGGTGTGTACGACATTCATACCAATGTGAAGCAGTACCCAGCAACAATGCAGCCGACGCGAGCACGCATTGAGCAGGTCGCTCCAGAGGACGAGGAGGCCACCGCAGACAGCACCGTGTTCCCTCCTGTCCCAGCTAAGATGTCGCGCAATTTCTTTGTTACCGACACATACTTTGAAACATCATCGGCGGGTATCATCTCGGCATCCGCGGTAGATGGTACGGCTGGCTCAGCAGACTTTCTTGCCTCGTTCCAAGGATTAAGTGCTGTGTCTGATGATATTAAGGATCTTTTGCCCCCAGAGTGCCGTGCGGCGTTTGACAACGCCATTGTAAAGGAGACATCATATCGATCACAGTGGGGTCCTGAAAGCGAAAAGATGTCACGCCGGCAGCCTGTTATCGACAAAGCAATTGTGCCTTACAGTATGACATGACGAAAACATGAGCTGGTGACGATCTTTAGTCGTCTCCAGGTGCATACATCAGTTGTGTGGTCAGCGGTATGATGCCACAATGGTCGATCAGGGGCATTCTCTTTACATATTCAAGAAGGAGTAAGATGGGGTTTGGTGCGCTATATCGAGCATCAAGCTCCTAAAGAAGGAAAGCAACCTGGGCGTTGGGTGTCATGGATAAACACTCGGCATGTGTTTTTGGAACTGCATAATCATGGTATCAGTCTAGCCTAGAGAGTTAATGTAAGATATCAACAGAAAACCTTGATCAAATGACAGACCAGTCAGATCACCAATGAATGAATGACACTGTGACTTGTCTTGGGTTGACTTGACATGGCATGACTTGGAGACTCGGATATCTCTAACTGCCGGTCTCGGCCTCTTTTTGCTGCATGTCATGGTTTCTTGGCATCCGAGCAGCGGGTCTGATGAGCGAGAGTCTTTTTTTTTTTTCTCCCTTCTTTTACTTTCCTTCGAGCCCCGTGTTGCGTATTCTAGCCCCTCGCTTTTTTCTCTTCTGCTTTGCACGGCTCGTGATAGGGTGAGATGTTATGATTCACTAACTTAGCGAAGGAAGTGGATTTCATCACATCACCGAGCATGTCGTCGGCGTCTCCCCTCGCTTGGTCTGGCCTTTTTCTTCTTGACTGGGTGCTGAATAAGTCACCCCCACACGGGCCAATGGATGGATAATTGCAGCTTGGGACATGATCATGATGTGGTCCTTTTCCGGGACAGCCTGCTAGGAAACCAAACCAGCGGGGTGGCGAACTCGACAGGCAGAGACAGAGACAGATTCAGACTGGGAACCGAGCGAAAAGAAAGCATCAGGGTCTCTCGATCGCCGCTAACCTAACTTAGGTTGGCGAACACATTGTGACGCATGTTCTGCCTTGAGCCGTTTGTTGATGGCTGAATGATTAATTCCATTCGGGTCGATCAAAGACGTAGCTTCTGTTATGCCAGAATGTTGGTGTAAGCATTAAACCAACCCGCTTATGACGACAGTTTGAGATTGAGTCATCCTGTGCCCTGTTTGCAATGTCATCAAGCATCTGACGATTGACGCCCTCCCCATGAGATGCCATCATAGCACCACTTGTACTACCTGATATCTATGCAATGATGCAGGACGAAGGCAACGAGGGACTGTCTCTTCCAGGCAGAGTAAAAGGTAGTGACATTCACAGTCGCCATCTTAATGGTCACGATGTATGATGATCATGATGGGTTCCGCCTCCGGGGAACGGGACCAGCCACGCCCGTTGAACGTGGCGGTATCAAGTTCTTCAATATAGTAGATATTAACCTCACATTAGTCACAGACCAATGAAGTTAATGACCACTGTCAGTGTTCAGCAGGTGTCGTTCATCAGCATGTGAGTTTCAGTAACTGACAGACTTGGTGTAGGGTAGTGTCTGTCATAAACGTGACGAGCCATGCATGAGCAACCCTCCCACGCTGTTGGTAACTCAGACTAGCCAGTAGCCAGGCACATCAGCTCGACTCCAGAAAGCATCTGATCATCGAGAGATGTTTCATTGGCATGCAGTTAGTTCGCACCACTTCGTTGAGAGTAACGGAAGGTGTTGAGTGACTGGCTGCATCAACCGAACAACAGACAGTCATGCATATCCGTAGTCGCCTATACAAACTGGACGCCAACTTCAAAATGCATCTGGATCCATGATCCATGCTCTCTACCTGAGAGATTTATCCCTCTGTGGTAATGGAAACCAACCACATTAACCAGCCGCATGCTGCACAACACTGCCCAATGCTCAAAGGTCAGAGCGTTCAGAGAATGAGGGGTCGACCCCATCATGACCCATCAGGTAAGCCATGTCTAGGGCATATTGAGTCGTGCATGCGGCGAAGGGGACGGTAGTAACTGTCACGCGAGTGAGCAAGGCGTTTGTTGCGGTCAAACTCATCAAGCCTACTAAGGCGCCCATGGTGACCCAACCCACTGCCAGCGACTGGTCTATGTCCTAGAGACAAGGGACTAGTAACGTAAAAAAATAAGCCGCCGGCGTTGAAATGAATCAGAAAGCCAGTACTCGATATTGCCTGCGGCTTCGAGGTGTAACACCACTCTACATGAATGCCTTTGCAAGATACTGTCCAAGTAGCTATCCCTCGTAGTAGCAATATCTGCTGTGGCCTGCTGTGGCACTGTGCAATACCGTAACTTGACGGGTCTTCAATTCAACGGCACAAGGACCCTGAGAAATCTAGAATGTCCAAACCATCGAATGTGTCATACCACATTAGTACTAGGGCGCAAGTCGTTTCTGAGTAGGCTTGCAGGGGCCGCCCCATCACGATTAGCTTCACGCTCGAGGTGGATATGTAGTACGTTGATCAACGCGGCTGTAGTGGTTGGTCCCTGCTCACCATGTTCCCACCGTCCCACGACTGTATGATTCGATGTTGAAAGTCACCATCACACGGATATCTAGTTTTGTAATTGATGCAGTGAGGAGAGCCCCAAGGCTGTCAAGTGCTCTTGATGTCACTCCAAGATCCGAAATATCTTACTCCGCCTCTCTTCGTTGCTGATGCTGAATCTTCCGAGCCCCAGGATTGAACCCAAGGAAGAACACATACAGGAAAGCCATAAAATGAAGGGTCGCTAAATTCAGTGGTCAACTAGCGACCAGGATATGGCAACCGACAACCGACCAAGTGACGCTCGGTCGTTGGGCAAGACCCTAGACCCGTCGTATCTCGTCCCGCGCTTATTGATGTAGCAAATGCAGCAGATGCAACTAGGCCAGGACCTGGACTCTTCTTTTTGGACATGGTGATATTAAAGATAACTCATAAATGGGCATCGTGCAGACAAGAAACTGTCCAGAGGATCGAGAGAGGGCTCTAGCCATGTCAAACGGATGTATGTATACGTAGACGATTTCCAAGTAATAACCGACATGAGATCAGCTTCAAATTAGTAGTCTGTTTGGAGGCCAGCCCGCCTAGACGCGTTGAACAACAAAGTCTTGGATACAATGATACCCGTGACGGAGTGATCTCTCGACCCATATTCACAATGGAGGTTTGCTTGCCACATGAAACCAGCAATGCAGAAAAATTGCATTTGCAAAAGCCAGGGAGAGACCTCCATGCTGGCCACATGTTTCGTCTCATCAACTCAAGGTTGAAGCCACTACGGTGCTCACATGGCAACCTTGGCCTGCCTGGTCAGGACGGTTTGAAATGACTGACCAGGTACAGTAATTTCCTGGGGGAACGGCGCTACGAATTGGCTCGCCTGCGTTGCAGCGATTCCTGCCCTGGCCGGTGGATCCAAATCTCCCAGAACAGGGCTTGGGGTGCCAAGCTCGTGGCATTGGTTGAAGACAACAGCGGTGAACAGCTCGGTGGTGTTACGTATGTCTCTATCACCGAGCACCCACTCTAGTGCAGACGTCGAGCAAATCGACGAGGTGCTGCTGCTGCCGTGCTGGAGGGGTTTGTGAGACTGGTCCAGATGCCTGCACCATCCTCGATTTACACAGTATCGATGGTGGACCTGAGGCATTTCTCTCCGCATTCCTGGGTCAGGAAGCCCATTCGGTCCAAAGCTCGATGCTCGTGCATGTTCTGGTAAGCTATCATAGAGCTGTGAAGGGCGGTTGGTAATTGCAGATCGGATCCAAGTACACACCAGGAGGCGAATTCGGAGTAGTATCACCAGCTCTCTACATAGTAGTATTTCGTTTGAAGAGTTATTTGCTTCCTGGAGCAATCCGTCAAATTTGACAAATTGTGCGGTGCTCCTACGTATCTCCGAAAATCGAAAGTTGTTGGACCGAAAATGAAGCAAAATGGACCAACGCTCAAATTCTCTAACAATGTTGCATGCTGCACTGCCAAACCCTTTCCACAAAGGCTTAGGCTTTCAAGAATGACTATGCTCGAAAGGCTGATGGGCAACGGATGAAGGAACGCTGGTCCACTTTGTAGAGCAGGTGTGGCTTTGGATTGGTGCCAGCTAACTTACGGTAGTGTCTTGCATCTTTGGTAGTCGCCTCGAGAACGGACGGTGAGTTCTTCTGATCGACAACGGACAGAATCCCTGCAGGTAGCGGTATTTTCGTACCTGGGCGATGGGCCATCTGCAGCTTCAAGTGAATTGAAGGGTTTCTGGAAGCACACCTCAACGGGAAGAGTGGACCGCCTTCGACTTGCTGTGTTCTTCAGGCTGGAAGACATGATGGATGAGCTGGCCAACCAAATGTTGCTAAAGGATTATCACAAGGACTGGCCGAGGCACCGAGACCTGCCTGACGTTTCATGCTCTGGGGGTTTGTTTTGTTGTTATTGTTATTGTTCACGGTGATGTATGCTGTATAATTAAATCCATACTATCATTTCTTGCCGTTTGATTTGAGTAATAAAACACGGCCCCTGGGGGTCTCGCAATGAGCTACTGTACGTAGGTATCGTCTGAGTACGTACTCAGGATACGATCCAAAGTAAGAGAACGCCAAATGGGGTGTTGATCTGCATCCGAGAATATAGATGAAGCTGGTGATGACGATGGAGACTTTGTCCCGCAGCGCAGAAAAAAACAAAACACGTCGTGCCGAAACTCTGGATCTGGACGAATGAGGGAAGGCATATGCACGATAAGTCAGTGGCCACGCAGAAAATTTCAGGCGCTTCTTTCTCAGGCGCTCCTAGGCTCCGTAGGCTCCTTCCTCCCCTGCACCGACGGTTTAAGCCACGAGCATGAGCAGGAGCAGGAGTACAGCACATGAGAGTGAAAAAGGACAAGGCTGGCAGCTTCCATGCTAGTGACGTCTCCAACCACCCCCAAGCGTGGGAAGCGCGAACCTACCGTACTTTACTTGCTACCCCTAAGTTGGCCAAAATGCGGCAACCACGATTGGCTCGGCATAATTGTTAAGCAGTCTCGGCGCACAAGTGTGCATAAAACGGCCCTCAAGCTTCCGATGCCTTGACGAAGAATAACAAAAGAATCAGGAGGTTAGGAAGAGCCCTAGGTATCAACTTGAATAGATGATGGGAAAACAGTTAGAATTAAACCAAGAGAATATACGGGGCAGTTTGCGGCAGCTATCATTAGATATCGTTGGTCTTTCGTGTTCATGAACTTCTGTGCTGGCTGATGTCAAAGGTCGAAGACCGAAGACGAAGGACCCGTCACCCGTTAAGCCGTCACAGCGATAGTGGAGGACCTTCGCCTCTCTCCGAGAATTGGCCCCCCGATGGCTCGGATCAGGTGAGGGCGGGCTTACAGCGTGCGAGTCGCCATGCCAGAAATAGCGTCCACTGCCGCCTCGGGGTCGACGCCAGGCTCATCAGGGATGGAGGATGTCCTCGGTTCCCACGACCTTCCGGCACGTACTGTACCTGGCCCGTACCTACCGGTATGCATCATGATACACAGAAGAGTGAGAGAAAGCTCCTGGCTTGGATCAGGTAATCTCTATTTCGTCATCACGTAGGATGGACAGCGAGCATCCCATCCTCATTAGGACACCCAGATCCTAAAGTTGGCCTCCTCATTCTCTCCATTGAGCCCGCGTGAATGATACCCTGAATCAGCCACTGAGCTGACATTGGTTGACAAGGCTTTGTGGGAATCTCTGGCCTGAAGCAGCGCTAGGCCAGCCAAGTTCAAGAGGCGTGGAACCAATGAGACGGATGACTAGGTGCTAAGTACTGTACCTGGTTACATTTGAAGGATGAGTGTTAGTGAAGTTTGAACCCTTCTTGCACCGAAGACTCCGAGTTGTTGGCTTGAGAGAGAATAAAGTCGTTCCATCCTTCTTCTGCCTGTCATGCCTGATGACCTCGGGACGCCAGAGAGCATAAATGATTATGTTACTTTTGCCACAGTGTATTCGGACCGCGCAATCTGTTCGGAAGAATAGGTGTACTGCTGACTCACAAGCCCAGACAAACTTCTGATGGCTGGATGACTGAGTGACTGACTGTGAATGACTGCCTTGACGATACCCAGGCCAGGTACACAGAAAGAAAGACGCATTACAGCACGCGGCTAGGTAAAGCAGGCAAAGCAGGCTGACGCACGACCACGGTGGAAGTGGTGGTGATGACCTAGGGCTACTTGGAAGGACGCGGTTTGCTTGGCCAGTTTGCTCAATGAAGTTCCACCCATGGTTCTGCTGGGTTTCTCACGCATCCCGTCCATGTCCATGTCCATGTCCCGCCCATCCCTGCCATCTCAGAAGAGCGCCACCTCCGTCTCCTTTGACCAGGCTCCCATGAAATTCCAACCGTCATTCGCTATGGCTGTCAGCCCAGAGCAAGTTGAGACTTTTGTCGACATGTATGTACTCTTTGGCGGACACGACCCCCCAACAGGTACTCAGACGAGTCGTGGTCCACTAACACTTGAAGCTTGAAGCGAGCTGGCCCGCCCTGGCTAGGGTTTCTTGGATTGGCCATTCAAGAGTCGTCTCGACAAGTGCTCACTCGTCAACGACTCGCTTGGACCCATTTTTACTTTCCAGATGCCCCACGCCGCCGCCGTCACTTCATGGGCTCCGTGCGTGGTGAGGTGCATCGCCCGGGGCTTGCTAGGGGGTGGAGGTGCTAAGAGGGCAAGGGCCCATGCATCCACCGATTTAGAACCCACCCCGTTGGCCTGTCTTTTGCCTGTCTCTTCACCAAAGGGAAAAAAAACTACGAAAAAAAACTGGATGGGGACTGGGGACCTGGGCAACCTGGGAACCTGTCGGGCACTGCTACACTGTCTGGCCTGGCCTATACTGTACTCTGTACGTCGACGCAGGGCTTGGCTACGTACCGCAGCCGTTACTGCTACGGCATTTTCTCCTGCCAGGCTAGAGAAAACCGGCGTACTCGTACTCTGACGCTGGCGCAGACGTTGGCGATTGCTGGTACTCTCGCCCTCGCTCTCGCTCTTACTCACACTCAAATCTCTCACTGCAACGCAACAGTGGAGGAACACCCGACCTGAAGCCGCCACGCCCTCCACACTAAGTGCACGCTGCCCTGCACTGCACGCTCACACTCACACTCTGCACGCACGCATCTCACCCACTCCCGACTCCTCCAGTGGCCTGCGCTGTTAGAACTGCACCCGCACTGCATCATCC